>JAOQMS010071624.1:0-49446 GCA_027563885.1 Erythroxylum longipes
AACAATCAAGTAGAATTGAAACATGAAACAAAAACATATATTATTTAATTTACTATCAATTAAATATATTATATATTAAATTAATTAAAATTAATTATTACTAAAAAAATAAATATCTTAATTTAATTTAATAATTATTAATAAATATAATTAAATTGAAAATATTTTAAATATATATAAATTTATAATAAAATTTGAATTAATAATTAAAATATATAAAAATATTAGTTTATAAATAATAATTTTAAATCATTTATTTTAAAGAATAAAATATTTTATGAATACTTTATTAATAAATATTATATAAAAGATTAAAATGAATTTAAATAAAATAATTGATTGTTAAGTTTTATTTCAGGTATAATTATTATTAGTAATCAAAATATTATTTTATTTTAAAATTAAAAATTAAAAATCACCCTAAAAGTTGAACTAAATAACTTAATAAAAAACTTTGAAAAAAGAAAAGGGGTAGAGCAAATTTTAAAAATTTTGCTAATAAGTCCTTATATTTTAAAAAAAATTTGGAACTAATCAACATATGGTCGGTATTATGAATACCATAGATACTGATCAGTACCAGACGAAACATGCTGGTACTAACCGATATTTACAACTGGTACATAAACACCTCTACTTCACACCGTTCTCTGACTGGTACGGAACGAAATTCAAAACATTATAACCTACACTTTTGGCCACTTTTCTTCTTTTGCAAGTTTTCTAGCAACAAATTTGCTTTATAATTTTAAAATTTAAATTATAATATTTTAACATAAATATGGCTTTCCTTTTTATTTTAAAATTCAATTTTAATTTATTTATTTTATTCATATATTGGAATATTTCATCTATTTTAAAATATTTTTATCTATAAATTTACTCTTTCTATAAAAGGTCAAGTATAAAATAGCATGACAAACTAATTTTTATTTTTAAAAGTGACTATTTAATCACTATTTTCAATAATTTATATTATTTAATCATATTTTTCAAAATGTTTAGTTTTAATTACATGATAAAGAAAATTTTAAATTTGGTGATTTTATTTTAACGAAATTAAGTGATAAATAAATAAATAAATATTAACATTCATATATTTTACCATGATCATTTTATTAACCCTTAAAATAGGTTTATTATTTTTAACTTTCAAATTTTAAATTTTGTTGCAATATTTTTCCCTAATTTTTTGAAAGTAGAAAGAGTTTAACCTAAAATATTTTCACTAATTTTTTACTTTTACATTAATTTTAATTTTTTAATTAATATAAAATTTATATTATAAATTAAAGAAAAAGATTTATTCTTTTTCAAAAATATAACAAATATCTTTTTTTTTGTGAAGAAAATAACAAATATCTACTACCTCTTCTGTATTACACTTCTATTTTTTGATCTCAAAGTTTTAGATTTCATACTATACCGGCTGAAAAATGATTTGAAACCATGTTGTTTAGTATTGGCTGGTGTTTGAAATATTGGTCAGCATTGTAAAGTTTAAAAAGTTGAGGGACTTATGTTTAAAATTTTTAATTAAAAAATACCCCTGACCAGTATCCTTTCACTCTCTCATTTTTCATTTTACAGTTTTACACTTTTTGAATCTCCTCTTCGTCTCCAGTCGGCGTGCCAATGTGCCCAAGTTAGCCTTAGCGTCGTAGTCATCGATCACCACTACCTTACGAGTCGCTGACCAAGGCCTGCCATTACACCATGCGTCCCCACCTTCGAACCGTCTACCCAACGACTCCCTCCACCGCTCTCTCCATCATCTCTCTCCAGTCCGTCTGCTCGCCTAGAGTCCCTGGAGTTGGATAGTAAGCCATCCGCAAAGTGCACATATGGGTTTTTAATTTTTTTAGTTCCAAATTTAAACCCGACCTCACCCAACTTTGAATTGAAATTTCTAATTTTTGGGTGTTTTTTTTTCTCTAAATTGCAGTTGCATTATGTTTTTGGATGTGTCATGTATTTTGTGAATGGTTTGATAGTTGAAATTGTTAGAATTGTTTGCGTGAGTAGGAAAATTTGGGTTTAAAAGTTAGAATTGTTAGTCTAAGTTGGTTCAATTTCAGTGAAATTTAGATATTGTCGATTTATGAAGAAAATTAAAGCACCGGAACATTTGGACCTGTGAGTTGGTTCAATTTTAATATAATTTAGGCATTGTTAATTTATGAAGAAAATTAATGCATTGGAAATTTAGGTTTGAAAGTTGAAATTATTCGTGTGAATTAGTTCAATTTCAATATAATTTAGGCATTGTCAATTTCAAAATTAATGCATTAAATTGTTAAATTTGTTAATTAATTTATATGAAACATACAATTTTCTAATTATTGTTTCTATATAAAAAGTATTTAAAATATGATTAATCATTTAAATATAATATTTAATGTATAATTAAATCATTTAATATGTTTAATTAAGTTAAGAAAATTAAATGTTTGCATTTTTATATTATTTATTGTTGAATTGTGTTGAATAAAATTGGGTTGTGTAGTATATGTTAACTCTTCATTGTGGAGTTAACTTGGGTAAGAAACTAAGAATGTTGATTAAAATTGGTGAATGAAAGATTGTTAAACTAAAGTTAGGAATTAGGACTTTAGTAATAACATTGATTAACTTAGTTAAGAAAACAAAATAATTATAAGCATTACAAATTGAATTGTATAAGTAAACAAAATATATTTTTTTATAATTGAATTATGAAATTACATAAAGTAAGTTATAAATTTATAGTTGTGAATTTAGGTTGAAGATGAATATGTTATAGATGTAAGTGTATATCTTTTGTTTATGGTTAAATGAGCTAATCATAGAAAAAGAGTTATACTAAATAAGATGCATATATGTGCTGTGTAAATATGTATGTTGAATTGTTGATTTTTGATTTATTGGTGATTTGTTGTAACATACCACCACATAGAGCATATGCCCGAATATAGTGACGAATACTCGAGAACATACTTTACGAGGATGACACGTTAAGACAATCAATCAATCAACTTATTACAAATTTTTCAAGTATCAAACACATTTTCAGCAACCCGATGTTCACTTTGGCTCATTTTATTTATAAGCATATCCAGTCATAAATGTCATTACATTTCATAATTCTCACATACATTGTACAATAATTGAGAAATACAATTCAGTTACAAAATCACTGAAGGCATGTGCAGGTACAACTGATCCTAACCACTAACTCATGTTCGAACGCATTAGCTATACTCCAAATAGTATAACTCGATCTCTTCTGAACATGAAAATCAACATTTACAATTTTGATGAATTTTGCGAATTCAATAAGTGAACCATCCTCAATCTGCTCACTCATATCAAAACACATATATCACATATCAAAAATAATTTCACAATATACCTCATATCAAATATACATCATGCATCACACATTTCACATACTCATTTCATAATAATTTGATCATTTTCTCAATCATTCATAACATCACAATTCAGTAAATTCATGTAATGTTTCACATAATACATGTATGTACACAAATACATATGTGACTCACTTTCATTGTTATTTTGTTGTGACCAAGCTCCTTTTTAACTGTCCCGTATCTGCTGTAGATACTGGGCTCATTGATAACTTTCTTGTACCCATTGTGGATATCAGGCTCATTATAATACTGATCCTATGGCTCTTTATACGCATTTCTAAGCTTTAAGCTCTTTTTCTCTTGTCACTCCAGTCACAACTCCTTTATCTGATCATGCATTTCAATATAATGAGATGCATCAATTCACATTATATGCAATCAATCACTTTCATTCATTATGCACAGTCACTTTCACATTTTCATCGGATCTAAGTCTGACATTCAATATTTTTGTTGAGTACACTTATTTCTTTCAGATTCACATTCAATTATGAAACACTTCCAATGCAATCTCAATTACGAAACTCCTCGGACCATTAATAAAGAAAAATAAGTTCAATAATTAAAATTTAAGCAAATACAATCAATCCTAGTGAGAAACATCTAGGTTACTCACAGTACGCTCCATATTAGCTATTGCCTTGACGAACCGACAATGTCTGGACTCTAGCGTTCGACTTGAATGTCCAAATCATAAAATACACACATTTTACACATTACTAAGTTACTCAATCATATTAATATTCAATCACAAACACACACACACACACAGATATATATATCTGTGCACACACACATGTGTGTGTGTATGTGTGTGTGTATGTGTATGTGTGTGTGTGTGTGTGTCATGTACAATGCATGCTCAATTGACTATTCTGGGTATGTATCCTTAAGCATGAGTCATGATCATTCAAACATTGTTAATTGTATATGTCTAGTTTTCACTTAGATTATACCTCAAGAACACTTGATTATTTTAGGTTCATCAATCATTCATTCACCAATCCTTTTTCTAACATTTTATAATCATACAACATCCAATTTCTCATTTATTCACACCTAATACACCTTATTCATTTCCTTTGGATCACATTTACATTCATATGAACACCTTCATTCCTATAACACTCATAAATTTCCAGATTTTATGCATTGTTATCAACCATTCATTCCTTATGTTATAACCTCTTATAACCTCAACTAACCACTTAAACATACCAAACAGTTTATCAACTTAATAAACCTCAAATTAGGTTCATTTCAAGCCTCATTTAAGTATAAATACACCATAGGAAAGTATCTTATTATTAGTTAGTTCAACATCACACAAAACATAAATTATCAATCCAAAACTAGGCCCACGATAGTGGGGGACCTTGCCATGATCATAACATAAGGCAAGTAAACAGGCCACGATCATGCACAGTTTTTCTTCCTCAATTCTCCACGAATTTCACATACTCAGAGGCATCACTACTACTTGAAATTTTCCAGAGTTCATGTCCTATAAAGTTACTTCATTCATGCTAGCATGAATCAATTTGTCTTGCCACTTGGCATTTTTCCTAGTCCAAAAATACACATAATTTCATAAATCTCCCAATCGTAATAATTAATTCCAATTTACTAATTACAATCCATAAATTCTTGTCATGGGTAAACCAAAGTACAAGACATTGGAAATACAAATTCATTATACTCAGTCATTTATCACATTTATCTTAGTTTTATACCCCAGAATATATCAATTGAGTTCAATTTGTCTAACTCATAATTTATGTGTGTATGTTAATATTATGCATTTGAACCCAATTATAAAAATCATGTCATAAATGTACCAATTTCATTCTATATGATGCCACTCATGTGACTCATTAGTCTAACACTTTAAATCTCTCAATAATTTAGGAGGAGGGATACTACAATTGTGTTGGATGGAACTGAGTTATGTATAATGTAATCATGCAAAATGAGTTATGTAATTATGTAATTATGTATAAGATGTATATCCTTTTGTGTTAGTTTGGAATTTTAAGTTAAACAATACATATTTTGCCATAGTAGTTGATAATGAAATTATAAGTTCTTTTATTTTGATATGAAGTTATTAAGTTAATTTATATATAATTATTCATTTATTTTTACAAATAAATGGAAGGAAATTCAAGTATTCCTGATAATTCAACCACTTTAGAAGATTCAATAATCTAGCTTGGGCTTATGCTGGATTGGTTCTTGAAATGAAGAACCATACCATTTCCTTGTTTTGTAACAATAATTGAAAGGTGGAGGAATTGCCAAATTAAAGAAGCATTTAGTTAGGGTCAAAGGTGATAAGGCCCTAATATATACCCTAGAAGCATTATAGTATGTCTAGGGTGTATTAAGTAAATAATTACGTGTATCTAAGCATAAAAAGGGACATAACAGTAATTAATTTCAAAGATGGGGTAAATTGGTAATTTCTTCATTTAGGCATGGACATGAATAATTATATGTGAAATATGGACTAGAATGAAATCAATTGATGACTTTATATGCCAATGTGGGAACAAAAGGAAGAAGAAGGAACAAATGTGCAATTTTGCCAAAAATCAACATATGGTTTAATGAGATTGAAACATGTGTCTGAGACTAGAAACTTTATGAAAAGGGGAGTAGAAGAGAGGGGAGAGGGATGCGTATGTAGGGTTTTAACTGCAGAAATTTCTCTCCTCATCTCCTCTTCATTCTATATCCTTAATCACATCATTTTGCATAAGGAATCAAGCTAATCTTAGGTGAAAATCAAGGTAAAAGTTAGTGGTTTTTCTTCTCATATTCATCTTTTCTTGCTTTGCTCATAAAGAGTTTGAATTATAAGGTTGGAATTGAAGTTAAGATATGTATTTGTTGTAATAACTCGTTTTCTATACTAAGGGTTAAGACATAGGATCCTAGACAATTGTACATTAGAAATAGCATTGAGAAATTAAGAGGTACATTTCAGTCACACGCATATCATTAGCATACACACATGAATTATGATCTTGTTCACGTTTCAAAGACTGTATATGTACTCAATTGACATATTTTGGGGCATAAAAGATTTAAAATGATCATAATGTAAAATGTGAATTGTTATGTTTTAAAATTTGTTCTGATGATTTTTAATTAGTAATTTGAAATAAATTTATATGTATTTTTGGATTAGGAAAAATGTCAAGTGGCAAGACAAATTGACACATGGTAATAGAAATAATGACACGTGACATTAGGATTAATTGACTAATGGCTTAAAGGATTGAGTGACTAATATATTGGAGATTGAGAGACAAATAGACTAAGTAATTAAATGACATTGGATACCATAATTAGAAGACATGTTTGCTTGGCTCTTCATTTGACAAGTGTCATGACATGTGTCATGACACTCGCCAAGCATTTACTTACCATGTATTTAACCCATCTCATGATACACTCACATTTCATTTTCATTTTTGCTTCAAGCTCTTTTCTTCTTCTTTCTTCTCTCAATTCATGAAACTCTCACAAACCCTCACCATGTTGAGTTTTTGCTAAAAGCCTACACTTGCCACTCTATCAAAATTTGGTTATCTTCATCTTGCTATTAAAAACCCAACCTATTCGGCCTTGAAATGTTGATGATCATGTAAGCTTGGAGGCTAGGGTTATTTGATGATTAGAAGAATCTTTGGAGTTAAACAAGTAAGTGAGATATTAATCTTCATGGCTTGTTTCAATAGAAGCATTTACGATGATTGTTTAGGGTTAGATTGATGTTGTCAATGGTATATGAAGAGTGCTGAACATTGATGAAGAAATAGATAGGTTTTTGTTCTATTTTTGAGGTGAATATGATGAGGAAATGAAGTCTAAATGATGAACTATGTATAAGATGTTTTGGATTTAGTATGTAAGGGCTAAGTTTTGGGAAATTGGAAGGAAATAATGGAGAGAAATTTTCGGATGGCATAACCCACAATCATGGGAAGGCCTCCATGGTCGTGGGAAGGGCATTAGATGTGAACTTTCCTCTTTTATGTGATGATTGGATCAACTAATGATAAGTTACTTTACTATGGTGCATTTAGACTTGATTGAGGCTTGAAATGAACCTAGTTTGATGTTGGATTAATTGGTTAAAGTGTTTGATATGTTTAGGTTATTAACTGAGGTTATAACTTAAGGATTGGATTGTTGATATTAATGTATATAAATCTAGAATTTATGAATGATATAGGAATGAAGGTGTTCTTAAGAATATAATTTTGATCCAAAGGATATGAGTAAGGTGTATTTTGTATGAATGATTGAAAATTGGGATATTGTGTGATTGTATAATGCTAGAAAGGGATTGCAGAATGTATCATTGATGAATTTAGAATAATCAAGTGTACTTGAGGTATAAACATAAGTGCATATTAGACATATATAAGTTAAAATGGTTTGAATGATCATGAATTGTGTATAAGGATACATACCTAGGGAAAGTCAATTGAGCATGTATTGAACATGTCACATTCATGTGCATGATTGAATACTTATATGATTGATCAATTTAGTAATGTGTACGATATGTTTATTGCATGATTATAGAAGTACAAGTTGAGTGCCAACATCTAGACATTGCCAGCTCGGTGAGGCAATAGCTTATCTGGAGCGTATTGTGAGTCAACCTAGATGTTTCTCACTAGGATTGATTTGTTCTGTTTAAATTTCCACTATTGAATTGTTATTTATGTGATGGAGATAATTCCAGACAATTATGGTCTGAGGAGTTTGATAATTGAGATTGTATTGGGAGTGTTCATAATTGAATGCGAATCTAAAAGAAATATATGTACTCAATAAAATGTTGAATGTTGGACTTAGATCTGATGAATATGAAAAATGACTGTATCTGTAATGAATGAAAGTTATTGAAAGTGTTTTATGTGAATTAATGCATTTCATCATATTGATTTGCTATGATCAAATAAAGGAGTTGTGACTAGAGTGGCCAGTGAAAAAGAGCTTAAATCTCATAAATACACATAAAGAGCCACAGGCTCAGTATTTAATGAACCCGGTATCCACAATGGGTACGAGACATTTATTAATGAGCCTAGTACCCACAACGGATACAGGACAGTAAAAAGACGCTCGGTCACAACAATGTAACAATAAAAGTGAAGTCACATGTGCATTTGCATATATAACTTGATCTGTATTAAATGAATGGTTGAAATGAATTGTTTGGACTATTTTGAAATAGAAATACGAAATAGTGTATAAAAATTGTATTTGTTGAAGTATGATGAAACATGACGTGATATGCAATATTTGATTATATGATTTTTCTGTGAATTGAAACGTGAATTGTCTTTGTGTTTGATATGAGTGAGCACATCGACGATGGTTCACTCACCGAGTTTGCAAAATTCATTAAAATTGAAAATGTTGACTTTTAAGTATGAGGACGACTTAGCTCCTAAGGCAAACTAGTAGAAGTCTAGTTCTGTCCATTTTGGAAGTCACGAATGGCTCAAAGGTCGGTCAGCTGATATTGAAAAATTTAGATAGAGTATTTTTCTAATGTCCTCATTTCAAGCAGAACATGTTGTAAAGAGTATTAAACTCTCATTATGTTTTTAATACTGTATATATGGATTACGTAGTAAATTATGTTTTATAAATGAAATCAGGAGTTGATCTTTTGAATATTTGTGTCACATGTATGATGCCTGATCGAGACGCTTTACGTATGCTAAGTTTTAATATTTATAACCTTGATATTTCTACAAGTGCACAAGTCATTCGTGTAGTACCTAAGGTATCGTTCCCACGAGGAGAGTTAATCTAATCATAAAATCTAAAGCCTGACTAAATTTTGAAATAAATCAAAATAAACAACTAATGCAAAAATTAACGAATCAAATAATCAATTTCAAGAATTAAATTCATAAAATATACATAAGATAATAATTTTGCACAGCCCAATCAAGAATCAACCTAGAAACTACCAATCGAGATAAAAGCGGTTTTATTCGACCTTAATGAAAATCTAATCAATTATGAAATTATCAAATTACTGGGTCTAGATGGTCCTAGGGTGGATTGCTCTCTCTCGAGTTATAAACTTTAACCCTAATTAATAATACCTAATTTAAATTATGGAATTGGAATCTCTCGATTTCCAATTTACTCAAAACCTAAATTAGTTCTGAATTTGTCTAATAACCAACAGAAAATCTATGCTCGATCTCTCGTTACACGATTTTACCAGTTTGATTCAATTCATATCTATCAAACCACCTAACTTGTGTTAGCCCAATTTGATGATATTCACTCGACTCACCTTCTCAGTTTATTACCGAATTATTAAGCGCAGAAATTGAATCACGAATAACTCAAATAAAACATAATAAATCAGACTCCATTAATATCAAAGATAAAAATCCCAAAGTTGAGTTTAGATAAAAATCAACAATCAATAACACCTATTCTCAACAACTATCACAATTCTATAAATCAATAAAATTGAAATAAAATAGAAAAATACTATTAGAATGGACTAGTGGAGGCGGCGGCGGCGGGAAACCACCTATTCCAGGAAGTACTTCACCTCAAGCTTCGTCTCCTTCCTTAAATCTCTCGATATGCTCTCTAGGGTTTCGGAATTGACGGATGCAAAAAGGCTCCCTCTTTCTATTCTTGCTGTTCTATTTATATTCATTTGTGTTTAGGGTTGAACTACATTTTTTTGATGTCCGAAAGGTCCAAAAAATCCCTCGAAATGCGAAGTTTGAAAGTGGTTGCTCATCTACCAGATGCAGGGGCCACGATCGTGGCCTATGTCAGGCCTTTCTGTCACAATCGTGCACTATTAGGCCAAGATCGTGGATCGTTGTTTCGGCCCAAATGTCCTCCTAAACTCCTCCGTTCTTCAATATTTATCCTGAAACACTAGCAAACACATCAAGGTACCTCATAAATATAATATTTAAGCTCAAAAGCTTGTACTAACCCCTAAAACACTTAAAACACAAATAATTAACAAACTAACGCAATTCTAACCTAAACATATACTAACTAATTGAATTAATAGCTAAACACATATCATACTATGCCCTAAAACATGATGCAATTTACACTTATCAATGCCAAGATAAGTGAATGTGACTGTTCTAACATGCCGCTTTCATAGGGTATGTTCTCAAATGTCCCCTGGATGTTTGGGCATGTGCCCTATGGAGGTGGGGTGTTACATTTTTGGTGTTTCTATTTAGTGAATCAAGCAAAGAAAAGGGGGAAGAGAAGGAAAAGCACTAAAAGAAGAGCTAATTGGAAAATTTCAAGGTTTGGGACTAGACTAAGTTAATTTCTATATGTGTCTATATTTGAATGTGTAAAAAGATTGATTTGGACATGGAATGGTTGCTGGAATGATGTCTTGGTATTATTTTGCATAGAATTGATTGAATATGACAAGAGAGAGTAACGTTTAGTGAAATTCTATCTTAGGTTCTCAGTTTAGCTTAAACCAGTCCCTTTTCTTTTGGCCATAACTTAGACTATAGACCTACTGATTGGGTGATTCCAATTAGAGATCAAACTTAAGACATAGAAATAAAAATCTCTAGAATATATTTAGACTTAATTCTTGCTTTATGATATTGTAACTTGAGATCGAAATTGGTGACTTGATGTTGCCTTTGTATTGGAGCAGCTTGTGATATTTGGTGAATATCTCATGGTTTAGAAGTCCAAATGGTATGATTTTTAGTGATATGGAAACTAAAGATATAAAGAGACAAATTTTAAGAAGATCTAAAAGCCTAAATTGAATGTTTGTGATGTGCAAAATTATGGAACAAGTGGGGACTGTCGTGTAATTTATTTCTGGATTGATTTGTTTGCCTATTTTTAAACCCCATCGTGGGCTTAGCCCAAATTACACTATTTTGAGATTTTGGCTTCCCTTTTTTACCAAATCATATCATAAATTTTCTGAATGTTTATGAAACTTTTCATGCACCTAGAAATAAATGAAATATGACTTACCATAAGTAAATTGGGTGATTAAACATTGGAATTTAAAATTGAGCGTAAAGAATGGTAAAGAAAATTTACATGTACATAGAAGATTTGTATGCATATTTGTTGCTTATATGCGTGTAGTATGACTATACAAGTTCACATATTAATTTTATGAAGATAATTAAGTATACTTAACATGTTTTATATTTAAATGAGGTATTTGAATTTATACACTAGAATTATGTTAATGTACCTCGAGAAACACAATTGAACGAAACATATACAAAATAAATGATAAAAGTTCTTGTGATTTGAATACTATCATAATGATGATAAGTTATGACTTACATGTATGAATTTAAAAATAGATTTTTTGTTTTCAAATGAATATCACGTGATTTGTCAATTTATTAATTATGAAATTGGCAAATGATTGAAGGAAGTGTTACACTGAAGCAAAATGACATCGTTTTGCTTATTATGTAACTCTAAAAACAAAACTAAGTCATTTTAATTTAACTAAAACAAAGGAAAAAGACATCATTTTGCTTCCATTAT
The DNA here is from genome assembly GCA_027563885.1 of Erythroxylum longipes. Classification (NCBI taxonomy): domain Eukaryota; kingdom Viridiplantae; phylum Streptophyta; class Magnoliopsida; order Malpighiales; family Erythroxylaceae; genus Erythroxylum; species Erythroxylum longipes. The sequence continues at coordinate 11,994 of JAOQMS010071624.1, forward strand.
AGCATAAAGTAAAATGATGTTGTTTTGTTTCAAAAAGCAAAATGACTTAGTTTTTCTTTTAATTAATTTCCAAACACATGAACATTGCATGCCTTTTTTTTATTCTTCATTTCTTCTTCTATTCGACTGTTCTATTCTTCACTCCTTAAACTTCTGTTCTCTATCTCTCCCATTAGTGTAGGCTCTCCCAATTCCCTTATGAGTTGTCACACATCTACCGCGTCACCGTAGCACCGTATCATTAGTTGCCACTCGCCATTCACCAACATCACTAACTAACCAACATATTAATAAAGTAGTCTCTCTGTTCAAATTTGGTTTATTATTCATATTTGATTTTTTGGAGAGTATTGTATTGAGTAGTTGTTATTTGTGGTTTTAGGTTTGGTGCTTTAGCTAATTTGTGATTGTGATTTCTACTAATGGCAATATGGCATTATGCATGTTAAATGTTTAATGGAATAACCCTGTGTTCCTATTCCTTTTTTTTCCTTTACTGTAAATGGATTTCCGTTTGTAGTTTTTAAATTTTAATGAGAGGAGGTGTTTGAATATGAAATTTTATATAAAACATTTATAAATATTTGGTATTTTGTAGTAGCTTTAGCACATTTAAAGACTGTTATGTTTAATACGAAGCTATAGATAGAACATTGTCATGTTTAACACATACAATTTAGTGAGCTATCTCTTGCATTTTTAACCTGCTAATGAGTTATAAATAGGGAGTCTCAAAGCTTAGAAGTTTGAACGAGATAATTTATGGTTTTGGTTTTTGTTGCATAAAACTATCTCCTTAAGTATCCAATACAATATCTGAAAATTTTTGCTATAAGTGTGGCTGTGATATCATAACACATATTTGGATAAGAAAATTCTAAAAAATAAAACAAAAAGAATATATACTATAAGCAGATGATAGACTGTGAAACTAACCAAGTTTTAAAACACTATTGAACACAATTCATGTTTATGGAAAGGGCTTTATTTTTGCACGATTGGTTGGTTTGTATGTAACAATGGGATTTGGAAATTGCAAATAAAAGTGCAAATAGTTAGTTCTAAGATTGTTTAGGCTTCAATAGTTTTTTAAAACTTTGTTGGTTTCATAAAGTAGGATGATGAATAGTTTATGGCATGTCTTTGCTTTAATATGATCTACATACATATACTTTCTTAATTCTTATACTAATATATTTGTTTCAACTTCAATCATTATTATTCTTTGAGAAGAACATTGTAGCCAAAACTTTAATTGTTCTTTGGTATAGTTTATGGTATTTGTGATAAAAATTGGTTAATTATAACGCTTATTCTTAGTTTAATGGCATGTTACAAACTTTAATCAATAATATTTGAGGTATTATGATCTATTTAGTACTTTTTCATTACATTAAAATTCTAGTATGTAGAAAAATTATATCCAATTGTGTCCATTTTATTCTTTGTATATTGCAAAATTTGATTCTAAAGAATACATCAACTTCATATAAAATGCGTTTATTTGAGTCTACTACAAACGTATGCATACATTGACTACTAAATACATAAGAATATTATATTTCCTCATTGCTTCTTGTTTTAACATAATTTATATTTCCATTAAACATGTGTTATTGAAATGGCTTCAATAAACTTCTCTACATCATCACAGCCATTATTCAATAATGATACACTTAATTGCTCATTTTGATTGTTTCTAACCTCAAGCATTTATATGTTGATTATTTCTAATCCTAAGCATTTATATGTTGATTGTTTCAAATGGATGAGCATATTCCTTCAGTAGAGAGTTGTAATCTAGTCCTGGAGATAGAAGTGGAAACTTCTATTAACGTACTAAGTGAGGATAGATTTTCAACTTGAACTCAATTAAAAAGTGAAGTTTGGAATCACTTTAATAAGACTAGATTGATAGACGGGATAGGAAAATTAGAATGTAAATATTGTCAAAAGTTGATGGTCAGTAGTTTAAAAGGTGGAACATCTCATTTAAAGTGACATATGGATTCATGTAGTAGAAGAAAGATGGTATTAGGAGGCTAAACATTTTTTACCCTTAACCTTATGAAAGGGAAGAATGAATTGCCCACAACAACTTATGACAACAATAGATCAAGGTATTTGATGGCTTCTCTAGTTATTGGAAATGAATAATCACTGTCTATAGTTAAAAGAAAAATATTAAAGATGTTTTGTAATTAACTAAAGCCAACTCTCAAAGTCAAAATATAGTAAAGAAGGATATCTTGAAAATTTACGAGGATAAGAAGAAAAAGATTTTAAAAGCATTGTCGAGTGCTGAAGGACTGATTGCCATAACAACAAACATGTGGACAGTTGGCTAATAACCAAAAGAAGGGTTATATGGCAGTGATAACACATTACATTAATAATGATTGGACATTATGTAATAAACTTTGAGGTAATTTATATTATTTAATATTGTTATCATTTGCTTTTTCATTATATTATGAATTTATGATTGATGTTGGTAATATTTGTACATGATAGGTTCATTTACGTGTCGGCACCACAAGCAAATGAAAAGTTGGTAACCATATTAAAAGACTGTTTGATGGATTTTAACATCAAGAACAAAGTATCTACCATCACAGTTGACAATTGTAGTGTAAATGATGCTATGATTGAGAAGTTAAACAGTAAGATGGGAGTTGGGAGCTTATTTGTTGGTAGTAAGTTATTTCATATGCATTGTTATGTGCATATTCTTAACTTGATTGTGAATGATGGGCTAGAGATGATAAAGAAAGCAATAGATTGTATTCGGGATAGTGTTTTATATTGGAGTGCAACTCCTAAAAGAGTTGAGAAATTTGAAGATGTTGAACAAATTATATACATTTTAAGTACAAAGAAGTTGGTTTTGGACTGTCCAACCAAATGAAACTCAACGTTGAAGATGTTGGAGTCAAGAATCCCATATGCTAAGGTGTTTATCAAACTAAGGGAAAAAGATTAGAAGTTGGCTAGAGAACTTTGAGTGAAATTGGAATTATTTTATAATATGATTGAATTGTTCTTAGGAACAAAATATCCAACTTCTCACAATTGCTTTAACACTATGTCTCACATAAAGGATGCTTTATCACTATGGATGTTTGACTCCAATGAGGTTATTCAGATTATGGTGGAGCTCATGATGGAGAAATTGAATTCTTATTGGTTTATGGTTGGACATATTGTTCCAGTGTTATATGTGTTGGACTCAAGATACAAGATGGAAGGGGTTACTTTTATTTATGATGCATTGTTTGGTGATCGAGCTCAAGAGCATGTAGATATCATTAAAAAATTATTGTAGGAATTATTTAATGATTATCAGCTCATAATGGAAAAACCTCATGATTGAGATCATGAAGATTGTCACTTTCTCTTTCATTATGAAAGAGAAAAAAGGCTAGGACTTCTTATAATATGATGGAGTTAGATATATATTTGACTGAATATTGTGTGCTCAAAATTGAAGGTGAGCAATTTGATATATCGTTATGGTTGAAGAAGTGTCGAAATACTTATTCGATCATTCAAGTCATTGCACGAGACTTATTAGTTATTCCATTATCCACCATTGCTTTGGAGTCTGCTTTTAGCACTAATGGTTGGGTTATTACTCTTCATCGTGCTTAACTTCATCCTCGTATTGTGGAAACCCTGTGTGCCCAAAGTTGATTAAATGATGAAGATATTAATGGTAAATTCTTTTCTTTTTAATATATCGATTTTATCTATTTTATAATATTATCTTAATATTATGTTTTTAATTTTCCATTAATACAGCCACAGGTATTAATGTAGAGGTGACTAGTCTAACTAATCGACCAAGTGCATGTTATTTTGGTCAAATATATAAAGATAAAGGTATATTTAATTATTTATTAATTATTTCCATGTCTTAAATATTCCTTTAATTTTAATATTACATTACTAAATATAATATTTGTACATATAGATGATTTGATCCAAACTATTGACGATCCTAGCAATAACGATTAACCGCTCTCTCAATCTACCCTCGCTAGTCTCCAGCATCCAGTCTCTAATCTCTGTCTGTCCTTCATGATATTATCTTAATTTTTGCAAATTGTATCATTTTTTGTAAAATGATTTGGATAATCATTCATGTATAGTAAAGATTACTATAGTTAATAGAATTTTGTTTTATCATTTCTCTCTTTTAATAATTAATAAATTATTTAAGTAAAATTGAAGATTGTAATTAGTTGAATTGAAATTCATAACTATAATTAACTTAATGAATTTTCCTAGAAATTCCTAATCAACTGAAATTTCTAATCAATTATCCTAATGAATGTTCCTAATCAAAATTTCAATAAATTCCTAATCAATTTTTCTTTCATTTCCTATAATCATATCCTCCTTCGTTAATTATTTTAATTTAATCTTATTAATTTTATCACTATATGTAAGTTATTATATTATTCATTCATTATAAAAATCATATCCTCCTTCGTTAATTATTTTAATTTAATCTTATTAATTTTATCACTATATGTAAGTTATTAGATTATTCATTCATTATAAAATCCTAAACCCTTTATGAATATAAAAAATCTCAAACCCTTTTGGGAATATAAAAATAGAATTTACTACTTCCACTCAACCTTTAAATTTACAATTTGAACACATAATTATATATTTATATTTTCATATGATTATCATTGTTTACTCTATTATGATTTTTCCACCATAATAAATTTTTAAAAAAATTATTCAACATCATTATTAATCAAAATTTGTTTACGATAATCCCTTATTCAAATTACAAGTTACAATAACTTTAACCCTTACCTAATAACTTGCTTGACAATATGATTAACCTCAAACATTGGACCATTGAATTATGTTTTTGATTTTATAAAAATAACAATATAAAATCTTATATTAAACATAATGTAACATATAAATTAAATATAAATATTGAATTTCATAATTCATATGATTATCATTGTTTACTTTATTATGATTTTTCCATCATAATAATTGTTAAAAAATAAATTTTTATTTAATATCATTATTAATCATAATTAGTGTACTATAATTTGTTAACCAAGATTACAAGTTACAATAAATTTAACCATTACCTATTAACTTGCTTGATAATATGATTAACCTCGAACATTGGACCATTGAATTTTTTGTTATGAAAATAATAATATATAATATTATATTAAAGATAATATAAAATATAAATTAAATATAAACACTAAATTTTCTCTTTATAATCACTTATTCTTTTTTTAAATGAAATTTCATTATTGTAGACAAAACTACATTACAATGATTTCTAGGTTACTAGCCTATATACAAGTACTATAGTTGAATATATAAAAAGAGGTGCTACATTGTAAGGGACAATTCTAAATCAACAATAATCAAAATTACAATTTTGTTTTAGATATCGTTTCAGGGGTGAGGATATATTGCAAATTTTTAGCAGTAATTGCTGCTCTAATCCAATTAACAATTTTTTAGCTAGCTGGTACTTTCCAACTTTTGAGTTTTTAAATCTTCTGTTATTTCTCTCCTTCCAAAGAGTGTAGAAGGTAGTAGTGAAAGGTGCTTTATAAATGATAGCATTTGACATTCCTTGCTTAGACTTGCAATGGCCCAGCTTAAGTTTTGTTCCCAATCATATGTGTAATTGTTACCTAGAATCATATGAAATCCTGCTCCAAACTACTTTAGAGAATCCACAAAGGAAGAAAAGATTGTCTCTGTCTTCCACTTCCATCATACAAAGTACGGAATAAGAGTCCACATTTCCCTGCCATTGGCTTTTAGTCTTGAGTATGTTTTAAATTGCTAACCAAGTAATAAGTGATGCATTAGGATTCAAAGAATTTCTCAATAGAAGGTTATACCAAGGGACTTGCATTAATCCATTGGTAAAAAGCAAATGAAAGGACTTGTTAGAGAACTTACCACTTGGATTAAGAGTCCATGTGATGAAATCTTTATTTTCCACATCATTTAATTGAGGGAAGAAATCTATAAGAGAACCAAATACTTTAAAATTCCCACACCATTGACCATTCCTAATTAGAGTTGAAACTTTAACGCTCAAAGGAATTCTACGTCTTAAATGAAGAATCTCCAGATTGTGGATAATTATGCTAGAGTCTAGCCAATTATCAAACCAAAACCAAGTTTTTTCACCATTCCTAATTTTATGTTTAATGCAAGGATATATAAAGCTCCTCATTCTCATTATCTCATTAAAATTCCCAAAAACTCCCTTGAATAAGTAGCTTGCCAGAAATTGGTGTTTTTAAGGTGGTACTTATGGATCCATTTGATCCAAAGTGCTTGCTATTTTGTATAGAGCCTTCAAAGTCCTTTCCACATTAGAATCTTTTGCATGGAAGTAACAGAAATGCTTTCCACATTAAAATTTTAGCATTTTCTGTTTAACCATAGGAATGCTTTCATAATTCTGTCTATCTCTTTTGGTAACCTTTCTAGCAATGTGATATGGGTTGTCTAGTGTAAATGCAATTTGCTTAAAACTGAAATAATAAGAGTTAGTCCAGCAGTGATATTTGGTTTATTTATTATACATTTATTCCATAACACTTAGTGTTAATGATATGAAATGCTTAAGACATTCACTTTAGTTCATATTTGGTTTTAGCTACAATTCGGAAGTGAAAGAGCTAAAGTGAGTCAAAAGCACAATATTTAAGCTGTCTTCTAAAGATTCACCCTCACTTGTCTTCATGGAGTAAAAAGGAGAAAGGTTAGAGCAAAAAGGAGGCAAGGAAATGTATAAAATGAACAGAATAAACCATGACCAATAATTGTTATGGTTGTGATCAAGAACTCATAACCATGACAAATGAGTCATGACTGTAACTAGCATGCCACGCCCATAAAAATTGAGTCATAGACGTGACATCACCATACATGCCCATGACAAATTTATCATTGGAATGAAACTTCAAGTCACGTTCGTGACTGCTATACAACTGTCCTATAAATATAACATGTTATGACAGCAGAAGGGATGAAAAGTTTGAGGAATCATTTTGGAGTCTTGAGGTCTTGATTTTAAATAAGAGAAGGGGAAAAGCTCCATTTATTTTGAGACCAATAAAGGGCTAGCTTCTTGACACTAGTTTGGAGGTGATATCGAAGTAGAAGAACCAGTTCAGCATTCTTTCATTATCTGTTGTTCTTTCTCTCTTAGGAATTCACTATGATATTCTATGTTTCTTTGGAGGCAACCTAAGGGAAGTTCATTTCTTTTCTTTACATTTTCGCATTTGTTTCTTATATGCATGCGTATTTTTAATTTTGTCAGTTTTTATGTGTTTTTAAGTTTTCAATTAAAAAGAGAGAGAATTAACCAAATAAAAAAACAAATTTTCTTTTTCTATTGCTTCTAGGACTATATAGTGATGATTAGAGAGTGAATTAACTAGAAGGATCCATGGCAACTTTAGCATGTACTTTTGCTCTTGTGATTGGTCAATATCCATTATCTTTAGAAGAGTAGTGACTAGTGGTAGCCACAAGCCAGTGAGATTTTGAGCTTTATTAGACTAACACATCCATATCAGTCTTATTGTCTTTTGTTTATGTGTGACCTTCATGACATATACATCCTAACTTGGCTTTGATTTTCTATTCAAGATCACATTTTCATCATATGGATTAATATGAAAATGGTATAGGCATTCTTTGTTTCATAAGCTACATTAGTCAAATAGCCTACCCATCGTTATGATTTTTCCTTTTGATAAGCCCCCTTGAGCCTTATTTACCTTTTTTTTTTTGCTAACCACATTACATGATTTAGACCTAACCAATATCCTAGCTAAGACTTAAAGCTAGTGGAGCATTAGTTGATTATTGATGATTGTGGATGTACAAAAACATAAGTGTGGGGGTGTGCATATATATGGGTTGGTTATAATTGTTAGGATGTTATTTTATATCTTATCAATGAAATTCCCATGTTGATGTAGCTTCTTTCAATTTTTATATGAAAATAAAAAGAAGGAAAAAAAGATAAAAGAAAAAGAAAGAAAAAAAAGAAAAAAGAAAAAAGAAAAAGAAAAAGAAAAAGAAAAAGAAAAGAAAAATGTTTAAATAAAAGTATAAAGGAGGAAATGCATATGTTTTGCAAAGTTATTTATGATTAGTCTTTCCTCCTAAAGTTGTATTAAATGGGTAATTTGAATATGATTCATATGAGGTAGATGTGTGATATGTGTTTAATTGTTGATGCATTTAATCATTTACACTTAGCGATTAATGATACGAAAATGCTTAAGATACTCACTTTAATTCATATATGATTTTAGGTACAATTTGGAAGCAAAGAAATTAAAGTGAGTCGAAAGCATTACATTCGGGCCGTTTTCTAAAGATTAATTTTCACTTGTCTTCATAGAGCAAGAAGAAGAAAATTAAAAGACAAGAAGAAAAATCAAAATACAAAGAAGAAGAATTAAAAATGCTTGCTAGAAAAATGAAGAAATTACAAGAGAGAAAAATGTATGTAGCAGTTGGGAGTTGAAGGACAAAACGACGTGCATGTAGGTGGATTAAAACAAAGAAAAAATGACAGCAACACTACCCACGATAAACGCCAACACTAGCACTAAACGCTAGCTTTCACTTTCAATGCCAGCGTTTAAAGCCATGCGTTAAACGCCAAACGCTAACATTAGCGTTAAATGCTAGCTTTCACGTTCAACGCTAGCGTTTAAAGCCATACGTTAAACACCAATGCTAGCATTGCATACGTTTAACGCATGGCTTTAAATGCTAGCATTGTACGTGAAAGCTAGTGTTTAACACTACAAAAGGGGTTGTAATTTGTTAAGTATTCAGTGTTAAATTTAGAGTTAAGTGTGTGTTTATGTGTTAATTATGTTAGTGGTGTGTTTAACTAGTTTTTATGGGTTAGTTTGAATCTTTGAGCTTAATTGTTACATTTTTTAGGTACTTTGATGTGTGTGTTAGTGTTGTAGGGTAAACAGGGAAGAAAGATGAAGATTTGAAGAGTTTTGGTCTAAAAGACATAGGCTACGATTGTGCACAGTGGTCACAATCGTGACAGAAAAGGAAGAGCCAGAACCAGCCAAGCCACGATCGTGTACCAGGGGCCATAATCGTCACAGAGAACGTCAAGTCAAGCCACGGTCGTGCACTTCAGGCCACGATCGTGACAAAAAGGATAAATCACCAGCCAAGATCATGGTAGGCAGGGCCACGATTGTGCCCTACGTCAGGCTGACACAAAAACTCAAATTTTAAGTGATTTTTCAGACCATTTCGACCTCGACTTTAACCTAGGGCTGCTACAGAATAAATAGCACATTACAAGACAACCGCTGGAAGAGAGGGGAGGGTGAAAAAATTCAAGCAAAATAGGGAAATTTTGTAAAAATCCGAGAGAAACCTAAAGAGAAATCAAGCGATTGAGGAAGAAGATGAAGGAAGAGAGGCACGGAGATACGTTTGACATGAAGTACTTCCCGAAACAGGCAGTTTCCTGCAGTCACGACCTCCGAGATCCGTTCTGATAGTATTTTCTATTTTTTATTTCGATTTCATTGATGTATAAGATTGAATATTGAATGGAATTGCTATTGTTAAGTGTTGATATTTTATCTAAACTCACCTTCAGATTTTTTTTAATTCTTGAGATTAATAAAATTTATTTGATGGTGTTTTATTTAGATTTAATTGTGATTCAATTTCAATTCTTTATAACTTGGCAATAAACTGAGAGGGTGAGCTGGTAAAAATCATTGATTTTGACTAACAAGAGTTAGGTAAATCGATAGATAGAGAGTTGAATCAAACTAGTAGAGTCGTGTAACGAGAGATCGAGCATAGATTCTTGGTAGTTTAATAGACAAATTCAGAACCAATTTAAGTTTTGGACTAATTGCAGATTGAGAGATCGCAATTCCTATAATTTGAAATAAGGTTTATCAATTAGGTTTAAGAATTATAATTCGAGAGAGAGTAATTCACCCTAGGACTGTCTATGCCCGTTAAATCAGAAATTGCATAATTGGTATATTTCTTTAATTTTGAATTGAATCCCCCTTTCTTTCACTTGGTTATTTCTAGGTTGGGTTTAAGATTATTTGTGTGGTTTTCTATTTTGTTCAATCTTGTAGCACTTTAATTTCTCAAATTTGGTTATTGATTGATTTAATTTATGCATTAGTTGTTTAATTAGGTTTATTGCGAATTTAGCTGCCTTTAGATTTTAGGACTAGTTCCCTTCCTCGTGGGATCGACAACTTAGGTACCATGTGAACAATCCGTGCATTTGCAGTAATTACCAAGGTTATAATTAGTAAAACTTAGCACATGTAACCTTGAGCGAACAATTTTTTGGGGTCGTTACCGGGAAAGGCAACTTAGTTTTATCCTTTAAGGCGTTAGGATAGTTAATTTTTTTCTTCTTTTCTTCGTTTTCTTTTTCGTTATCGTTAGTTTTACTTAAGAATCGTGGTTTTACATGAACATAAGAGTCACAAGGGGTTCGAGTCGTGCAGCGGAGAATTTAGATTTAGATATAACTCATTTATAACGAACCTTTAGGAAAGCTCAGCGAGAAGAAGAAGAGATCGAGAAAACACAAATGGTGGAGGAATTCCAAAGAAACATGGATCAAGAAGTCAACCCTGGTAGGCAATAATAAAGGACCCTTATGGATTTTATGAGGCCAGGGTTTAATCTTGCAAACCAAGGAGTGGCTAGACTACTGGTTAAAGTAGTCTTATTTGAAATTAAGCTAGTCCTCCTGAATATGCTTCAACAAAACGTCCAATTTTATGGACTGGCAAAGGAAGACCCAAATTCTCACATAGTGAGTTTTCTCGAGATCTGTAATAATTTCCTATATCACCAGATGTCGGAAGAAGCCGTGAGGATTAGGCTATTTCCTTTCACGCTTAGGGATAGAGCGAAGGCTTGGTATCATTCACTAAGCCCTGCTAACATTACAAAGTGGGAATAGTTAGTGTGTGCCTTTTTAAATAAATACTTCCCGTTAACAAAGACCATCAAAATTACTAAGGAAATTACAAACTTCCAACAAGGTGACGGGGAGTCTATTTATGAAGCGTAGGAGTGTTACAAGGATCTGCAAAGGAGATGCCCACACCATAACTTACCGAAGGAATTCCTACTACAGACATTCTACAACGGAGTGAACCCATATACCATAGGCATCATTGATGCGGTTTCAGGAAGATTGTTAATGAGAAAGACGGTCGATGAAGCAGAAGAGTTAACAGAGGAGATGGGCAGCAATAGCTGCTTATGGGCAAGTGAACGCAGTAGACAATCTACTAACTTTAGGGAGCATAAAAGAGTTATCATTGTCGATCAGATGATGGAAATGCATGCTAAGATCGACAACTTGACACGACAACTCAGAAATATGAAGACGTCATGCTTAGATACGGTAAAGGCCGCACAATTGAAGGTGAGCTATGTGGCCAATTGGATCATGACATGGTGGACTGTTATCTGGTGAGAGACGATAACCTGGAGTAAGTTAATTATATAGGGGGCCAATTCAGACGTGGAGGGGGTAATAATCCCTACTCTAACACATAGAACCCTTAGTTGAAGAATCACCCTAACTTCTCCTAGTCAAACAGCAATAATGGAGGGCAGTTCAAGCCTCAAGGGCAATCGAGCTTTCAGCAGGAAAAGACAAGTTTGATGGAAGTTAAATTAGACAAAATTCTAGATAAGCTTGGTACTTTAAATGATGCACACAAGAATCTGGAAGATAAATTTGAGCAAGTCACTAAGAGACATGCATCTTTCATTCATAATTTAAAAGCCCAAGTTAGTCAACTGACAAATGCCTTTTCGATGCAGAAGTTTGGAAATGTTCCTAGCACCTCAGGAAAAAATTAAAGGAATAGGTAAAGGTTATCACACTTCGAAATGGGAAGGAAATTGAACCGCCCACAAGGACAAGAGAGGAGCCTGCCCAGCCAGTAGAGAAGAATCAAGAAAAGGAGAAAGAAATGGACATGAGTGAATACCCTCCATATGTTGAACCTCTGCCATATCAGCCTAAGGTACCTTTTCCTCAACGACTACAAAAGAAGTTAGATGAACAATTTACAAAGTTCGTTAAGAAGCTAAGGATGCTACAGATAAATCTCTCAATTGTTGAGGTGTTAGAACATATGTCGAAATACGCAAAATTTTTAAAGGATATATTATCTAAGAAACGTACTTGGGAGGAAAATTAGACGGTAGCTCTAACTGGCACTTGCAGTTCAATAGGCACCAGTCGAATGCCTTCAAAATTGAAAGATCTAGGAAGTTTCACAATAACATGTGTGGTTGGTGAACTAGAATTCACTAAGTGCTTGTGCAATCTAGGAGCTAGCATCAATATTATGCCTTTGTCAATATTCAGGAAGTTGGGACTGGGAGAGGTCAAGCCTACCTCGATGCTCATTTAATGTGTAGACTAGTCCATTAAAAGGTCAGTGGGAATAGTGGAAGATGTACTGATGCTAGTGGACAAGTTCATTATTCTAATAGATTTTATGGTTCTGGATTTTCGAAAAAGATAAGAACTGCCCACTGATATTGAGTTGACCTTTTATGAATACAGGGAAGGACATAATTGATGTTCACGAAGGTAAATTGACACTTTGAATAGGAGAAGATCAGGTTAAATTCAATATAAATAAGGCCTTAAAGAATCCAATAACGAGTAGTGCATGTAGGAAGGTCGAAATATTGGATCACCACCTATGAGAATAAATTGAGAGTTGCAGTGCAAAAGTGACGTCTTTGGAAGCAGAGGATGACAATGAACACCATAATATTGAATCTACAAAAGATGATGAGATAGAGGGGATAGAGGTTCCAATGCATCAAGATAAATTAGTTCAGACTGAAGCACCCACTCCACCATCCTTAGAGAAGCCTCTGATATTAGAACTTAATCCTTTACCTGTACACCTCAGGTATACCTTTCTTGATAAAGGTAAAACCTTACCAATAATAATCTCTAATCAATTGAGTGAAAAACAGGAAAGTAAGGTGGTGGAGGTGGTCAAGAAGCAGATGAAAGCTATCAGATGGCAAATTGCTGACATTCAAGGAACAAGTCCAATGTTTACATTCACCGAATAAATTTGAAGGACGACTCTAAAACAGTGCAGGAGCATCAACAGAGTTTGAATCCTAACATGAAGGAGGTAGTCAAGAAAGAAATCATTAAACTCCTCAATGCAGGGATAATTTGTTAAGTCAAGAAGACTTTTCTTCTTCTATTGATTTTGATGAAAGTCAAATAATAATAATAATAGAAGTGTGTGAACTATTTTGATGAATTTGGTAAGTGCGCAGATAAATATAAGTGGTACAAATCATCAAATCAAGACAATACTTAAGAAAAAGCTAAATAAAACGGATCAGAAGAAATGATCAAGTTTAAGACATCAGACGAAGCATACGAATCTAAGCAAGCCGATTTAATTAAAGAATGTGTTATAACGTCAGTTAGTTAGAGTTGGTTACAGGACTCAACTAATAATAAACTTTAGAAGATTTGACAAGTAGATTTCTCAAGAAGACCATTGGAGACTTATGCTACAAATATTAGTCATAGTCGTAGACTTAAAAAAAAGAGAATTTTTGCATGTACAAAAATAGTTAGAGAAATTATGTGCTCAAGTGCTTATGCTGTGAAAAATATTCTGAGAGAATAGAAAGAAAGAAAGAGAGCAAATACATCTGCCACGTGAGTGTGAAAGCTTAAACAATATCTTTTCGAGAGAAAGGAAGGGTAGAGCCTAAAGAGGATAAGGAAGCAGATAAAGAATACTTTGTGAAAGAGACCTTAAGAGGCTCTACAAGTGTAGAAATAATACTTGTAACATTGAAGGAGATAGTGAAATCTCAGACAAACTCTGAGGACTGGACGTAGCCCAAGGTTAAGGGTGAACCAGTATAAATCGCGGTGTCATATTCTCTAACTCTTACCTTTTTAATTTTCTTGTTATTAGAAGAATAGATACTAATTTTTTCCATTGCATTACTCATCAAATCAAGGGCATTGTTTAAAGTTGTAATCGTCTGAATTTGTCCAGAAAATCAAGAAGATTGTAAAGATTCATGTCTTAGACAATTTAACACAATTCAACCCCCCTTCTTGTGTATTTTGCATATTATACGTGATTTCTATATTAACAAGTGATTTACTTCATAATTTATCCCATGTTTGATAGTGACTGGGTCAGCCCGGTGCAATGCATACCTAAAAAGGGCGGAATGATGATGATAGAAAGCGAAAGTGGGGAAGTAATTTCTACAAGAACAATCACAAGATGGAGAGTATGCATAGATTATCGGAAGCTTAACTCAGTGACTAAGAAGGATCACTTTCCTCTCCCATTCATAGATCAGATAATAGAAAGGGTAGCTGGCCATTCGTTCTATTGTTTCTTAGAAGGATACTTAAGCTACAATCAAATTTTTATCTACCCTGATGATCAGGAGAAAACCACATTCACTTGCCCTTATGGTACATTTGCATATAGACGGATGTCCTTTGGACTCTGCAATGCCCTGCCATATTTCAAATATGCCTGATGTCAATTTTCACGGACTTGATAGAAGATAAAATGGAGGTATTCAAGGATGACTTCTTAGTCGTTAGAGACTCTTTTGAAATGTGTTTAACTAATTTGTATAGAGTTCTTCAAAAGGTGTGAAGAATCACATTTAGTGCTGAATTAGGAGAAATGCCATTTTTATGGTACAAGAAGGGATATAGCTAGGCCATAAAATTTCACTTCAAGGGTTTAAAGTTGACAGAGCAAAGACAGAGGCGATAGAAAAACTCCCACCACCAAGTAATGTAAAAGGTGTGCGAGGATTATTAGGTTATGTTGGGTTCTACCATCATTTCATCAAGGATTTTTCACAAATTACAAGACCTTTAACAAACCTCTTAGTTAAGGATGTACCCTTTGTATTTGATGATAAGCGTATGTTTGCATTCAATACTCTAAAGGAGGCATTAATTTCAACACCAATTTTATCACCACCGGAGTGGACATTGCTGTTTGAAGTAATGTGTGATACAATTGATCAGGCCATAGATTGCATTTTGGGTCAATAAAAAGACAAGAAGTTGCATGTAATTTACTTTGCTGGTAAGACTCTTGCAGGACCCCAACTGAATTACACCATTACAGAAAAGGAATTACTCGCAGTAGTGGATGCCTGTGATAAGTTTCAACAATACCTTTTCGGATTAAAGGTGATTGTATTCACCGACCACACGGCATTGAATTACCTTTTCAACAAGAAAAATATAAAACCCAGGTTAATTCGATGGGTGTTACTTTTGTAAGAATTCGACTTAGAAGTGAGAGATAGAAAGGGAGCTAAAAATGTGGTAGCAGACCACCTATCCAGACTTGAGGGAGGGGAAAGCAAGCCAAGTAATGATATTAACTAGAATTTACCAAATGAAACTCTAATGTTACTCGAGAGCTTGACTACACCGTGGTTTGCAAATATCACCAATTATGTGGCCAGTGGTAAACTTCCCTTAAATCTCTCTTACCAGCAATGGAAGAAGTTTTTACATGATTGTAACCGTTATATATGGGATGAACCAACCTTGTATAGAGCTTGTGTAGATCGGTTAATATAACATTGTGTTCTGGATGAGGAAATGTTAGACATCCTTAAGCAATATCATGAGAGTTAAGAAATTATAGAGCCAACAAAACGATGGCTTGGATACTTGAAAGTAGATTTTACTGGCCACAATTGTTTAAGGATGCACAAACCTATGTGGCATAATGTGATCGATGCCAGAGGATAGGTAACATATCCAAGAGGGATGAGATGTCGTTATCAAATATTTAAGAGGTTGAGTTCTTCGATGTCTAGGGCATTGATTTTATGGGTCCATTTCCATCTTCAATAGGGAACATGTATATTCTGGTGGGAGTCGATTACGTCTCGCGATGGGCTGAAGCGATAGCATCTCTGACCAATGATGGGAAGGTGGTGCAAAAGTTTAATAAACGACTATTTAATCGGTTTAGAGTGCCACATACAATAATAAGTGATGGAGGCACACATTTTTGCAATAGATCTTTTGATGCTCTCCTAAAATGATACGGAGTACACCACCCATTGGCTACAACTTACCATCCGCAAACTAGTGGCCAAGTGGAAGTTGTCAATCGAGAGCTAAAACAAATTCTAGAAAAGACAGTGAACAATTCCCAAAAGGATTGGGCAGCAAAGCTGGATGATGCTTTATGGGCTTATAGGATAGCTTTTAAGACACCCATTGGAACAACTCCATACAAACTAGTGTACGGGAAAGCATGTCATTTACTAGTCGAACTAGAACATCAAGGGTACTGGGCAGCAAGCTAGAAAAAAAGAGGCTTCTACAACTGGACAAGCTCAAAGAGTTTCATTTTAATGCTTATAAGAATGCCAAACTCTACAAAGAAAATGTTAAGAAATGGTATGATGCTCGTCTTAAGCAAAAGGAATTCAAAGTATGGGACACCATTCTACTATATAATTCTCAGTTAAAGCTATTTTCAAGGAAGTTGAAGTTTAGATAGCGTGGACCATTCACGGTGATTCAAGTTTTCAATTATGGAGCTCTCTAATTGGAAAATGCTAATAAAGAGACTTTTAAGTTCAATGAGCACTGGTGCAAGCTATATTCTGGAGGAGCACTTCCCACAGATAAGGAAGTGATTTCCTTGTCTCCGGCTACTTGAAAATGCCTCTTGAATTAAAGGTCAAGCTAAGGACCATAAACTAGCAAATAGTTAGATTTTGTTTGAAAATGTTAGTGATAGTAGTTTTACTTTCAATAAACAGTTGGTGATTCATGCAGAGTCTCAGGGTGTTTAACTCCCAGCTCCGACACCATCACCACCTCCATCACCTTAGGGTCCAAGTCTAACCCAAAAATTTTCTTCAATTTAATTTTTTTCCATTTATTTTTATGTTTATTTTTTAGTTGTTTTTATTATTTCTATTGTTAATTTTATCTGTTCTTTATTACTTAATTTTTTTCTTTAGCCTTCATGTATATGTAGTGTGTGTTTCCTTCTCACATTGAGGACAATGTGTTATTTAAATGTGGGGAGGGATTTTCTATTTTTCTTTTGTATGTGAATTTTGCATACTATATGATAGTAGTATGTTACATTGTGTGAAGTGTGTGAATTTGTCAATGGCTTAGACTGAGGGAAATTTATTTAATTTTGCGACATAGTCTACCAAGTTGTGAATGATCATTAGCCTGCGAAATTAGTGAAATAGGGGGCCTTTGGATAAATATACAGCATAATTTGGACTTAGTGTAAATTTGGCACCCTCTAGATTGTCGCATTCATTCATAAATTAAGGTCTTTTAGGTTAAGTAGCTTAACGAGTATTTTTTATGAAAACGAATAGCGAAAAAATAATTGTGTGTTAGTTTAATAAATTACTATTCTATTAATCTTTGGGTTATGAATAGAGCTAGTATCTAGTTAAAAACGTGACGTAGCTGGGTAACCGAATTGACACGTATCACAAATGTGTGCCTTCGCGTAAAAAGGCTATAATGACGTTTCAACCAAGATGTTTAATAAATGACTTAGTTAAGTAACCGGATCGACATTCATCACAAATGTTTACCTCTGAGTAAAAGACTAAGTCTCAGATTTAATAATAATGAAAGTATTTAAATAACCACCTATTGGACTTAATAAGCTTGAATTTTCATGGAATTATACTTAGGAACAATTACGAAGTTCGAGAGATTGAAGATTTAAGTAACACTTAGGTCTTGAATTATTGTGTGCGTACAATTGAAAAGGGTAACTAAGTAACACTTAGTTCTTGAATTAGTTGTATATTTAGTTCAAAGCCCCTAGACACATATTTTTTTTGCTAATCATTTGCCATAATTCGAATGATTGTGTCCAAGATTAAAGTTATTTAATGAAGTCAGAGCCATTATCTCATTATTGCACTGTGTGTTATATGTTTAATGTGTTTTGTTGTTTTGTTTGCTTAATGACAAGAAAATGTTTAAGTGTGGGCATTTTGATAGTTGTATTTTGCATTATGTTTTAGGATGTAATTTGTTAAGTAATCAACGTTAAATTTAGAGTTAACTGTGTGTTTATGTGTTACTTATATTAGTGGTGTGTTTAACTGGTTTTTATGGGTTAGTTTGAATCTTTGAGCTTAATTTTTACATTTTTTAGGTACCTTAATATGTTTGTTAGTGTTGCAGGGTAAACAGGGAAGAACGACAAAGATTTGAAGAGTTTCGAGCTAAAAGACATAGGTCACGATCATGCATAGTGGTCACGATCGTGACAGAAAAGGAAGAGACAGAAGCAGCCAGGCCACGATCATGCACCAGGGGCCACGATCGTGATAGAGAGCATCTAGTCAGGTCATGATCGTGACAGAAAGGATAAATCACCAGCCAAGATTGTGGTAAGTAGGGCAACAATCGTGCCCTGTGTCGGGTTGACACGAAAACTCAAATTTTGAGTAATTTTTGGACCGTTTCGACCTCGAGTTTGACCTAGGGCTGCTACAGAATAAATAGCACATTACAAGACAACTACCAGAAGAGAGAGGAGGGTGAAAAGAGTCAAGCAAAATAGGGAGTTTCTGCAAAAATTCGAGAGAAACCTAGAGAGAAATCAAGAGATAGAGGAAGGAGATGAAAGAAGAGAGGCACAGAGATACGTTTGACGCGAAGTACTTCCTGGAACAGGTAGTTTCCTACAGTCATAACCTCCGAGATCCATTCCGATAGTATTTTCTTTTTTTATTTTGATTTCATTGATGTATCAAATTGAATATTGATTGGAATTGCTATTGTTGAGGGTTGATCTTTTTTCTAAACTCACCTTTAGGTTTTTTTGGTTCTTGAGATTAATAAAATTTATTTAATCGTGTTTTATTTCAATTTAATTGTGATTCAATTTTGATTCTTCATAACTTGGCAATAAACTGGGAGGGTGAGTTGGTAAAAATCATCAATTTGGACTAACGAGAGTTACGTAAATCAATAGATAGAGAGTTGAATCAAACTGGTAGAGTCGTGTAACAAAAGATCTAGCATAGATTTTCGGTAGGTTAATAAACAAATTCAGAACTAATTTAGGTTTTGGACCAATTGCAGATTCAGAGATTACAATTCCCATAATTTGAATTAGGGTTTATCAATTAAGGTTGAGAATTATAACTCGAGAGAGAGTAATTCACCCTAGGACCATTTAGCCCCGTTAAATTGAAAATTGCATAATTGGTAGATTTCCTTTAATTTTGAATTGAATCCCCCTTTCTCTCATTTGGTTATTTCTAGGTTAGGTTTCGGATTATTTGTGTGGTTTTCTATTTTTTTTAATCTTGTAGCACTTTAATTTCTCAAATTTGATTATTGATTGATTTAATTTCTACATTTTTTGTTTAATTAGGTTTATTGCGAACCTAACTGCCTTTAGATTTTAGGACTAGTTCCCTTCCTCGTGGGATCTACACCTTAGGTATTACGCGAACGACCCATGCGCTTACAATAGTTAGCAAGGTTATAATTTGTAAAACTTAGCACATGTAACCTTGAGCGAACAGATCATTACTCAAGGAGTTGCTTGTGTACAAAAAGTTAAGGAGGAGCTCGAAGCAGAAAAAGATATATCTTTTATCTCAGAGGTAAGTACTGAGTCCGTAATTATATTCGAGACTAACCCTTCACCTTTACCTAGCAGGTTAGAAGAATTAAACAAAGAAGAAAAAGGTGAAGAGTCATTCAAATTATTTCAAAAGAGCAAGGATTCAGTAGAGATGAAGAATCTGAAGATAGGGAACACGCTGAAAGTAAACAATTATCAACCAAGACCCTATCCTGAAAAACCTCATATGGAGGAGCCGCATGTGACACCTAAAGATCACAATTTTTTCATGTGAGGAGGAAACATGGAGTCGATCCAGCGACCTTAAACAAAGGCACTTTTTGGGAGGCAACCCAAGGGAAGTAAATTTCTTTTCTTTACATTTTCGTATTTCTTTTTATATGCATGTGTGTTCTTTGTTAGTTTGTTTCTCGTTTGTTTTAAGTTTTCAATCAAAATGAGAGAAAGAATAAAATAAACGAAACAAACATTTTCTCATTTTCTATTGTTTCTGGGATTATATAATCATGAGTCGATAATGAATTGACTAGAGAATTTCATAGCAACTTTAGCACGTGTTTTTACTCTTATGATTGGTCGATGTGCATTATCTTTAGAAGAGTAGTGACTAATGGTAAACAAAGCCGGTGAGATTTTGAGCCCTATTAGACTGACACATTCATATCAGTCTCAATGTCTTTTGATAATGTGTAACCTTCATGACATGTACATCCTGATTTTGCCTTGAATTTCTATTCGAGGCCACATTATTATCTTATGCATTAATATAGATATGATTAGGCATTCTTTGTTTTTCTAAACTACATTAGCCAAATAGCCTATCCATTATATGATTTTCCTTTTTGATAAGCCCCTTGAGCCTCATTAGCCTTTCTTTTTGTATCAACCATATTACATGCTTTATACTTAACCAAATGTCCTACCGAAGTCATAAAGCTAGTGGAACATTTATGATTGTTGAGTTTGTTGATGTATAAAAGTGTAAGTGTGGGGGTGTACATATGTGTGGTTGGTTAATGTTGGGATGTTTTGTTATGCCTTATCATTGAAATTCCCATGTTAATGTAGTTTCTTTTAATGTAAAGAAAATAAATGAAAAAGAAAGAAAGAAAAGAGAAAAGAGAAAAACACAAGAGAAGAAAAAAATGAAAAAGAAAGAAAGACAAAAAAGAAAAGAAAAAAGAATGAATTTTTTTGTTTAAATAAATTTATCAAAGAGGAAATGCATATGAGTTTGCAAAGTTATTCATGATTAATGTATCTTCCTATAGTTGTAATGAATTTGTTATCTGAGTATGTCGAATATGAGGTAAATGTTGGCTTGAAAGGTTCACTCTTGTGATTTCAATGTATTGTTGGCATAAATTGTATAAGTGATTCCTTCATATTGGTATATGCTCAATGTGGTTTGTGTGTGAGAGCTGAATGGGGTTGTGAAATATAAATGTTGCATTCATCATAGTTGACGGTACCCAGTTTTTTATGAGCATTGCTTTGTTTCACTAGCTTAATGACTTTCATACTACTTGACCCAAATACATCTGACCTTACCTTTACCCATATTACAACCTTGAAAAGTCTTTTGATCCATGATTTTGCATGTGAACATTAGTTGTGTAGAAATGATATGATATGCAAAGTTGTGGAATGACATGATCATGAATGGTGTTCAGAGTACCTATAGATATATTTTAGTTAAACCCATTTTCTGAGTCTACCATTAGATTGCTCAGTTTTTGAAGCTATTGAACATTAATTGATCATGAGTAGACATTGAATGTTGAATTCTTGCTATGATTTTTTAAAGTCATTCATCTTTGGTTATGATTATATAGTCTTGGAAAATATGGGAATTCAGTAAATGTTTCGGGTCTTTGAGCTTAATTTGGATGTTTTGCTCGAGGACGGCCAAAAGCTAAATGTGGGGGAAATTGATATATGTTTAATTGTTGATAAATTTAATTATTTACACTTAGCAATTAATGATACAGAAATGCTTAAGATACTCACTTTAATTCATATATGATTTTAGGTACAATTTGGAAGCAAAGAATTAAAGTGAGTTGAAAGCACTACATTTGGGCTGTTTTCTAAAGATTAATTTTCACTTGTCTTCATGGAGCAAGAAAAAGAAAATTGAAAGACAAGAAGAAAAAAATCAAAATACAAAGAAGAAGAATTAAAATTGCTTGCTAGAAAAATGAAGAAATAGCAAGAGACCTAAACGCTTGTAGCAGATGAGAGTTGAAGGACAAAACGACAACAGCTCAACCCAAAAGCAGAAGGAAGCATGCGTTAAACGCATGGAATTAAATGCCAACACTAGCATTGCATACATTTAACACTACAAAAGGGTTGTAAAGAACACAACATTTGCGGGAGGCATGAATAGGAGGCGTGACCTAAGAAGTTTATTCGTCACATCACAAATAGTAGCATGGCTGGGAGAAGAGAAAAGAGCAGTAGTGTAGAATAGAAGGGGAGGCACAGTGAAGAAGAGCTACTGGGGGTCTTCGGTAGGGTTATTTGAGTGGGCTGAACCATTTTCTTTAAAGAGACCTATGGAAGGTTTAGTTTTTGACACCAATTCAAAGGTGACATTGACACTGATGACTCGGATTAAATGTATTTTCCTGTTTTTGTTGTTTCTTTCTCTCATTAGAAATTGATTGTGTTATCTTATATTAATTGATTTGGGTTTTATGTATGGATAATCAGGTTTTCATTATTGTTCGGTTATTTACGTATGAACCCATTAGGTATTATGAAAAGATGATTTTAATGCGTTCATTGAATCGTTTATTTGTAAACCCATTGCTAGAATTTTAGTATAATCTATAATTGTTATATTGAAATTCATGTGTAGTGACTAATGATTCGTAATCATTAGGGGTAACATGACCTAGATTAAATGACGCATCGTCTGTGGTTGTTGTCTTGATTAATCGATTTTCCTAATTCACAATGCTACTGCCTAAGTAAATCTAAAGATCGTATCCTAGGTTATTTGGTGGTTAGGTTTAATTAACGATCATATCTTGATTAAATAAAACCTAAAGGAAAATTCAGGTTAATTATTAACCCACGATTAATAGTTGCTAGGAGAGCTTTGAAAACAACAAATCAATGAAATATGATTAATTAGGGTGTAGGTCAAGATTGAACCAAAGAACTGGATTCCTACTAAATTCACCACTTTTATCATTTTTCGTATGTTTTCTTTAATTTGTTTTTATTAGTCTAGTTTCATTTTATTTTCTTATTTCAAAATCCAAAACCCACCTGTTAAACCTAAACACTAGTTAACTTCATTTCATAAACTTTACACACACTCTCTGTGGGATTGACCTAGACTCACCACTGCTATAGTAGTAGGTCTAGTTATTTTATTTTGACTAGAGTTACGACACACAATCAATGTGCCTTTAAAGGATCACTCCTTGTAGTTTCAATATATTGTCATCAATTGTATGAGTGATTCCTTTTACACTTTTATCCTTCACAAAACAGCCAAAGAACCAGCTTATAGTTATCTTCATCTTGTTGTCGAAAACCAACTCATTTTCACCTTGAAATTGTGTTGATCTTGCCTAAATGGAAAGCTAGTTTAACTTGATGTATTGAGGTGGAATTTGAGCTTAACAAGTAAGTAAAAATCTTATCTTTACGGCGTGGTTTAATAGAATGATAATGATGATTGAATTGGAATGAAATATATATAATGTTGATGATGAAATAAGTTTTAGAAAATGATGCTTCAATGATAGTTTCTCGTTTGGTTTTTGATGTATGAAAAACAACGATTTGTTAGTTGTCAATTGAATAATTTTGAGTTAGAATTAGAGATGAATTTGATGAGGAATGAAAACATAATTAAGGCCAATTTGAGGTATAATTGATGACCTATCAAGAAGATGTTTTGAATTTGGTATAAAGATGATAAAATCTAGAAAACAAAAAAAGGAAATGAATGGGAATTTTCGGATAACCCATCCTAAGATCATAGGAAGGCTATACACGATCGTGGAAATGCTTTAAAGTGAAGAAAATGTTGTCTTGTGTGATTATTGAATTAACTAAGGATAAGGTACTTTACTATATACATTTGGACTTAATTGAGGCTTAAAATGAACATGGTTTGATATTGGATAAGTTGTTTAAGTGTTTGACATGTTTAGGTTGTTAATTGAAGTTATAACTTAAGGAAAGGATTGTTTGATATCAATGTATCTAAATTGAAAATTTATAAGTGTTAAAGGAATGAAAGTGTTCTTATGAATACAAATGTAGTATACAGGATATGAATAATGCATTAGGAATGAATGAATGAGAATTGGGATATTGTGTGATTATGTATAATGCTAGAAAATTGATAGGAATCGAGGCTATCGTGTAAAACCACCAAATAACTTTCAAGATGGAGGCTACCCCATAGATGTTGTATTCATGCCCGTTCGAAATGCGAATCATAGTGTTCATTCTTACGGAAATGGGAATGAAATGCAAGAAATACTTTTTCTTGAAATATGGACAAATGAAAGTTTAACTCCTAAAGAAGCACTTCATGAAGCCTCCCGAAATTTGATTGATTTATTTATTCCTTTTCTTCATGCAGAAGAAGAAGATTTACATTTAGAAAAAAAATCAGCACAAGGTTACTTTACCCCTTTTTACTGTTCATGATAGATTGGCAAAACTACTCAACTAAAAAGAGAGAATATATTTTCTTTTTTTTCCAAACCAAAAAAGATTTTGGAGATTATGTAATGCTTACTTTAAAACTCTTTCTTTACACAGTAGTGATATTTTTTGTTTTTCTCTTCATCTTTGGATTTTTATCTAATGATCCAGGGCACAATCCTGGACGTGAAGAATAAAAAAATATTATACTTCTGACTATGAAACCAAAGATACTGATATCTTGGCAGCATTCCGAGTAACTCCTCAACCCAGAGTTCTCCCTGAGGAGGCGGGGGTGGCGGTAGCTGTTAAATCTTCTACTGGTACATGGACAACTGTGTGGACCGATGGGTTAACCAGTCTTGATTGTTATAAAGGACGATGCTACCACATCGAGCTGGTTACTGCGGAAGAAAATCAATATATTGCTTACGTAAGATGCCACTGAAAGACTCTACTGAGACAAAGATGGGTTGTCAAAAATGTAAAGGACGTAGGATGGGCAGATGGTTAGATATAGTATGGATCGTACATGGATGGTAGTTGGAGTCGGTGGCTCTCCTAAGGTTACCTCATCTGGGATCCCTAGGGAAGAGGATCAAGTTGGCCCTTGCGAACATCTTGATGCACTATCTCCCTTCAACCTTTAGCGAAATGCGACAAAAGGAAGGAAAATCCATGGACCGACCCCATCGTTTCCACCCCGTAGGAACTACGAGATCACCCAAAGGAAGCCCTCGACATCCAGGGGTCAGTATCAGAACTTTTTTATTCAATTTCGAATCGATCGAGAAGAGAGAGACAAGGTACTTTAATTTCATACGTTTTCGCAAACATTATCAGATACCTTATTATCATATTCATCAATTCGAATTGATAAATAGGGATATTTTATTTTATATCATTAAACTATGAAAACGGGGTTATGGGAGAGCAATATAAGGGTCATGCTGCTAGGCGGGCCGGACGGAGATTGGCCCTCGAGTGCAAAGGCAGAAGGGAGCTTGACTGCAAGAACAGGAGAAAACAAAAAAAAGACTCTTCAAATTAACGAATTTTTTACTCTCGAATACCCAACTCAATAATTAATTCTTTGTAACGTACTTTCTTTTTATTTTCCAAATAAGACGAGCAGTTGGCATTTTCCTAGTATTTTTTGTAAACCTCTTTGAGATAAATAGTCTTTTTATGCAATTTATTTGCATTTTCATTTCAATAGAAAGGATAAAAAGTTATATAGTATATGTTTTGAGATACTATAAAAAATGAATCGAAGAGAGAAATCCAATCCAAAAATGGGAAGTTTTTTTTAGGAAAGCAATTAAGAAAAATAGGATTCAATCTCCAAGTAAAACAAACAGTTTAGTGACCCATAAAAAGGGGTATTTTCATCGATTTTGTAACACCTTGGCGACATGGCCGAGTTGTAAGGCGGGGGATTGCAAATCCTTTTTCTCCAGTTCAAATCCAGGTGTCATCTAATCAACAAAACAAACAAAAGACGCGAAACACTTTATTTCCATTTTACTGATAGAATGATCAAGAATTGTGAATAAGGATACATATCCAGAAAGTTAATTGAGCATGCATTGAAACATGATGTATGTGTATATATATATATATATATATATAAACTTTTATCACTCCATCCCCGCAGGGGAGAAGAAGTTGTTGTCTCGGTTGTGCTATCGGGGGCTCTAGGGAAGTCAGAATAGGAGAGCACTCATCTTGGGGTGGGCTTACTACTTAGATGCTTTCAGCAGTTATCCGCTCTATACTTAGCTACCCAGCATTTACTGTGGGCACGATAATTGATACACCAGAGGTGTGTCCTTTTCGGTCCTCTCGTACTAGGGAAAGGTCCTCTTAATGCTATAACGCCCACACCATATATATATATATATATATATATATATGAATGATTATTCAATCATAAGATTGATCCAAATGTGAGATAGATTGAGTGAAATTGGTGTGGATGTTGCATGAATCTTAATTGGATTATTTTATGAATTTTACATGAAGGTTAAAGAGAAAGTTGACGTAAATTTGCATGAAAGGAAAAGAAGAAAACAAAGAAAGGCGGTGGCTAAAGGTGTTACCACCGTGACTAAGACTAAGCATGTCACCACCTTAACAAGCTTAGTCACGGTGGTGAGTTAACTTATCACCACCATGACTATGACTAGTTAGTCACAGTGGTTACAAAACATGTCACCATCATGACCATGACTGCGCAATGAGTCACACCCGTGACTGCCATACTCACCGCTGTGAAAAGTCTTATGTTAATCCATGTGTTTTATTACGTGGCAGCTGTAGGTTGAAGGGGCACAAAAACCTAAACCTAGACGAGGCTACAAATAGAAAGGATAGGTTGAAGGGGCACAAAAACCTAAACCTAGACGAGGCTACAAATAGAAAGGATAGGAGGGTGGTGGTGACATCTTTCATTTCATTCTTCATTCTACACAGACAGACACATTTGGGAAGAGAGGGATTAAGAGAAAGAAAGGAAGATGAGAAGAGAAACAAAGAGAGTCGGTGAAGAAGAAGAGTAACAGAGGCTAAGGAAATGGGACCATTCAGTTGTATTGGTGAACTTCAACCAGAAGCAGAAGGCGAAAGCTAAAGCAGAAGGATTGAGAGTTATAAGAGACCACTGCGACTCATTTATATGACAACCTTTGTTTGCTTACTCTATTCCTTATTTGTTGCATTGTTTTCTGTTGTTTACTAGATTTCTCATTTTGTTAGCTTAACTGAACCCATACTCTATAGCTTTTAACAGTGTATCTTGGTTATTTACTTTGTTTACTACTTAAATACTACATTTATACTGATAAATATGAGATTGAAGTGTTTAATGATGATGAATCTTGTGACATCCGTGATAGGCTGATCTCTTTTCTTGAGAATTAATGTAGCTATTTTAGTTGAATATGCATGATTGAGTTACAGTTCTATTGTCTTATTGCTGTGGTTTCTAAGCTGAATGGATGTAATAGCATGACCAAACTTTGCATCATTTGAGTATTAGACAAAGGACCGAGAGGAGAAGTTTAATATGGAATAAGAAACTATAGACACTTAGATTATGAATTAGAAATATATTAACTTAAATGGTAATTAGTAGTCAAGTTTTCATAATTAATTCGAATAATAACTTGTTGAATGTGAAAGCTAGATTTAGTCTATTATTTGAGTTGATCTTAGAATCCGACTGTTAATTTTAGTAAGATAATTATCCAATCGTTTCCCCTTAGTCATGCATAAGAGATTAAATTAGTAAAGTTAATTATCAAGATTCTTCCATTTGGATTAATCTATTCGTCTTTCCTTCTAGTTGAATTGTTTACTTTTCAGACTATTTTGTGACTTTCTTTAAAAGCCTTCACACAAAAAATCGGGATAGAATGTTTAAGATTGCCTTTATTTTTGTTTTTGTTTAAAATTAATTTAAATGAACCAATTTTACCTCCATGGGAGAAAACCCTAGGTAATCACTACAACTACCTCGTATACTTGCAAGCAAGATGGCCTAGGTAATTTTTAGAACTTTTTGTGCACAACAAATTTTTGGCTTCATTTTCAGGGAGGTATTTAGTATTTTGAACTTGAATTAATTTTGATTGTTTTTATTTGCTTAAGTGATTTTTATTGTTTGTGTTTGTTCACACATGCATGTTTTATTGTGTTATTTTATTAACGTGTATTGTAATTTTCATTATTAATTTAATGCTTTATGTATTTAGTTTGTGCTAGGTAGGAGAACTTTAGTTAGTGAATTCACTTGGTTTATACTAGGAAGGAGATCTTTGGATAGTGAACCCTTCCCTTTTATTGATAACATACATCGAAGAGGAAGACCTCAAGGGGACTCTAAAGACAATCGCGAGGAACCCAAGCATGAAGATCAAGTGAATAACCATAAGATGGGTGAAAGGCAATTAGTGATGAAGGATTACACTAGACAAGTGATTGGTACTATGACGTCATGTATACGTTTGGGAGAGGCAGCTCGAAATTACTAATTGAAAAGCATCCATTACAATATGCTACCATCTTCCTAAATTTCATTCAGGAATTATATACCACTCTCTAAACATTCCCTTTGTATGGCCTAAATAAGGATAAAATTAGGATAAGGTGCTTCCCACACACATTGAATGATTTGGCTAAGGCATGACTAATGACGATTCCATTCGCTGACTACACTAGTGTACAAAAAATTCATGGAAAATTTTATTCCCATCAAAAAACATCTAAGTTATGTACCAAGATAGCTACCTTCACTCAGATGGAAGGAGAGTCATTCCATGAGGCGTGGGAACATTTTAAGCTCTCGCTGATATAATGTCCACACCACCATTTTATGCTTCACATGCTAAACCAATTCTTTTATGATGGGTTTATTGGGTTAGCCACGGTTGCATGGGTTTATTGGGTTAGCCACGGTTGCATGCATCACATGCATGTAGATGTAGCAAAAGTGTCGGAATCAAGATTTCGACACTGTGACAACCCGAAAATCACAAAATCTCACATGCATGCAAGGATATGTAAAGAACATGAAATAACAAAACTTTTTACCTTGTGTATGTCCTCCTTTCTTGTTTCTTCTCCTTGTTTGGGTTGTTGCAAATACCAAACCCTTCCTTGATCACCCAAGAACATGCAAAGAAGGAATATGAAACAATGTGTAAGGGTTTCAAAAGACCAAACTTGATGAATTCAATTAGATGTTCAATATGGAAGATAGATCAAGGTTATCTTGCATGCATTTAAGATTTATACAACAATTACATAAATTTACATAAAGATAACTTAAGAACACTTCTCACTCTCTCTAGAACTCTTCTAGAACACTATCTCTATCAATTGAGTGTGTAAGAAGTGAAGGAACCTCGTGCACATAAGTGAAGAACTCACTTATATGTCACTTCACAGCTTATGTCACGATCATGCCCTTACTGGTCACGATCGTGGCATGCCTCGCCTTAGGCTACAATCGTGGCCTGCTTAAAATAGGCTATATATACTTCTTTTTCATCTAATCTTTTATGCGTGTAACCCTTAGGTTCCTGACTATTTTAGGCACTTGAATCAACTCTTAATTCAAACACATATTTAAAGGTTTCATGATGCCTATTTACCGGAATATAAGTGGATTAACACACAAACTCTTTAATGGTTAATTATCCAACTTATGAATCTTTCCATAGACAATTACCGTGCAATTCATCCTTTCACCATACTATAGCCCACTTGGTTCGGAGTATGGGCTATGTGTCAACTCCCATTAGACTGACTATGTCACATCTAGTCTGAGTGATGTTAATTCTTGTCCTGAGTTCTCATTACTCTATTTGTAATCGAAGACTCTCTTCATGACACATAATTTCTCCGTCCAGAGACTCCTTAGTAATGACCCCGACAAGAGGCCATGAGTATCATCTCCTTCTATCACAAGTGGTGAATCCTTTATTAGCTATCCAATTCCCTTCAAATACCAATAGTTGTACCCAATCACCACCCTAATAGTAACCTAATCTTGAGGTAACAAGAAATGATGTCAATGCACAGGATTAGCATCCAAGATATCCTTGATTACCTCAAGTTTAAGGATATTTACACCATTGCTATGATGAGAATAATCATTGACATTCGATAGATCATCCATATGATAATCTTATAGCTGGTCGTCCGATTTACTTACTACCCTTAGTAAGCATCCACATATTAACTCTAAACATCTCATGCCTACAGTTTATAAGATCCACTGCTTGACCAAATGAAGAAGTATAATATGTGCTAGTCTATCTAGATTAATAATGTCCTATCTTATTAATCCTATGACTAGGGATTATTTAGATACTAATATAATTGCACATGATAGGAATCTCATTATCATGATCTCATCATGATTTCCTTTATACTATGTTTTGTATCATGGACTTCATTAATTCGATTTAAGATCAATATCAATTCACATATAAATGAATATCAAATCAATGAAAAATGTCTTTTGCTTTATTAATCAAAATAAAGTTTGTACAAAAGTGCTAAAGGTGATTGTCTCTAGAGCACTACTCTAATAATCTCTCACTTGCACTAAAGTCAATCACCTTTGTATCTAATACCATAGGCGAGTACACAAGAATCAAATTTTTTCTGAGGAAGTGGCTTAGTCAAAGGATCAGCAATGTTCTAATCTATGGGCACTCTCTCAATCTTTACATCACCTTTATCAATTATCTCTGTGATATCTCCTGAGTATGTGCTTAGACCTCTGATGAGACCTTGATTCCTTGGCTTGCGCAACAGCTCCATTATTGTCACAGTACAACAATATTGGGTCTACTATACTAGGAACCACTCCAAGTTCCATAACGAACTTCTTAATCCATGCAGCTTCTCTTTTCACTTCCGCAGCTGCGATGTACTCTGACTCAGTCTTTGAATCAACAGTCGTGTCTTATTTGGGACTCTTCCAACTGACTGCACCACCATTTAGTATGAAAATATAATCTGACTGGGATGTGGAGTCATCCTGGTCAAATTGACAACTGGCATCTATATGCTCGCTCACTACGAGATCTCTATTTCCATACATCAAAAATGCATCTTTTGTCCTTCTCAAGTACTTTAGGATATTCTTGACAGCCACCCAGTGACCCTCACTAGGATCTGATTAATATCTACTCGTAATACTTAAAGCGTACGATATATCAGGTCTTGTACATAATATAGCATATATGATTGGTCCTACTGCCAAAATATACGAGATCATACTCATATGATTCCTCTTGTCTTGCGTCTTGGGACACATATATTTTGAGAGTTTTCTCCCACGAGTTATGGGAAGAAACCCTCTCTTGGACTGCTTCATGCAAAACCTATTTAGCACTTTGTCTATATATGTTAATTGTGAAAGACCTAACAACTTCCTTGATCTATCTCTATAGATCTTTATTCCCAATATATAAGTTGCTTCTCCAAGGTCTTTCATGGAAAAATTACAGGACAACCAAACTTTGACTGATTGTAAACTTAAGATATCATTTCCTATTAGTAATATGTCATCCACATATAACACGAGGAATATGATAGCACTCCCACTAACCTTCTTGTACAAACAAGGTTCATCAGGATTTTGTGAAAAACTAAACTCTTTGATTGTCTCATCAAATCAGATGTTCCAACTCCTAGATGCTTGCTTCAATCCATAAATGGATTTTTGAAGCTTGCATACCTTTCTGCCATCTCTAGATATGAAGCCCTCAGGTTGTATCATTTATACATCCTCAACTAGGTTTCCATTTAGGAAAGCTGTCTTCACATCCATCTGTCATATTTCATAATCATAATGAGCAGCAATGGCTAGGAGTATTCTTGTGGATTTAAGCATAGCTACGGGGTTAAATGTCTCATCATAGTCAATTTCTTGTCTTTGACAATAACCTTTAGCAACTAACCTTGCTTTATAGGTAATCACATTACCTTCCATGTCGATTTTCCTCTTGAAAGTCCACTTGTACCCTATGGGTTTTAAGCCTTCAAGTGGCTTAACTAAAGTCCATACTTGGTTTTCATACATGGAATCCATTTCAAACTTCATGGGTTGAAGCCATTTTTTGGATTCTGAACTCTTCAGAGCCTCTTTATAGGTTGTAGGCTCATCGTCCTCTATGAGCAATACATCATTGAGTTCGCTTACGAGAAATTTATATCTCTCTGGAACATTGCATATCCTACTTGACCTATAAAAATTGTATGTGTTAGAAGGTTCAATTTTAGTCTCATCTCTATAAACAACAAGTTCGGATTCAGGAAATTGATTTGCATCTGTTTGAGCATTATGAACTTCATCAATTTTAATTTTGCTCCCACTGTCTTCTGTTAGAAGAAACTCTTTCTCTAAAAAGACAGCGTGCGTTGAGACAAACACCTTTTGCTCTAAAGCATTATATAACTGATATCCAATTGTTTCCTTAGGATATCCTATAAACAGACATTTATCAGACTTTGCTTCAAGCTTATCTAATTGAATCCGCTTCATAAAAGCCGGACAACCCCAAACTTTCATGTGTAAAAGATAGGGCCTTTTGTTAGTCCATATCTCATATGGAGTAACTTCAACTGCCTTTGAAGGGACTCTGTTTGTCACATAAATAGCAGTCTTGAGTGCATAACCCCAAAAGGATTTCGATAAATTTGTTGAGCCCATCATTGACCTTACCATATCCAACAAGGTTCAGTTTCTGCTTTCAGCCACACCATTATGTTGTGGTGTGTAAGGTGGAGTCCACTAGACACTATCCCATTATCTCTGAGATAAGTTAGAAATTCCTCGTTTAAGTATTCACCACCTCGATCTCTTCGAAGTGTCTTAATACTTCTACTGAGTTGCTTCTCTACTTCTTGTCTAAATTGTTTGAACATTTCAAACGCTTCAGACTTGTATCTCATCATATACACATACCCATATCGTGAATAATCGTCAATAAAAGTAATGAAGTACACAAAACCACCTCTGGCATGAATAGACATCAGACCACACACATCATAACGTACTAAGTGTAATAACCCATTCGTTCGTTCACCCTTTCCTTTAAAAGGTAATTTAGTCATCTTGCCTAACAAGCAAGATTCATATGTGTCATATGATTCATCATCAAATGACCCTAGGCTACCATTCTTTTGTATCTTAATCATGCGTTTCTCACTTATATGGCCAAGTCGACAATGCCATAAGTAAGATGATTTTAAGTTATCTCATTTTTGTCTTTTATTGTCATTGATATTTAAAATTGGATTGGACATATCTACTATGTAAATTCCATTGCACAATGTAGCAGTACCATACAACATTTCATTCAACTTAATTGAATAACCATTGTTTAAAAACATTAAATGAAAATTAAAACATGAAATAGATACAATTTTTTAGTCACAACGGGTATATAATAGCAAATTTTCAAAATTAACTCTAGCCCACTAGGAAGATTACATATGTCCCTACAGCTAATGCAGCAATTCTTGCTTCATTTCCCACACGTAAGTCCATCTCTCCCTTCTTGAGCGGTCTACTATCCCTGAGACCCTACATATCAACACATATGTGTGAGCCACATCTGGTATCTAATACCCAAATGTTATGATTAGAAATAGTATTAACTTAATGACAAATATCTTACGTGAAGTAGACAGTGGGGCATCTAATGCCTTCTTCTGCTTCAGTGGATCCAGATAAGCTTTGCAGTTCCTCTTCCAATGCCCTTCCTTGTTGCAATGGAATCATATCCCCTTCGGTGCTGTCTCCTTTGCCTTCTTCTTGGCTACACCTCTCACTGGCCTCTTGGACTTCTTCTTCTTCTTTTAGTTCTTCTTTCGAGAACCAAAAGCAGAGTCCACCAGCGTCACAACCTTACTGTCCATCTATACAATTTGCTTAACTGTTTTAAGCTTATTAATCAACTCAGGAATAGTTGTGGATATTTGGTTCATTCGATAGTTAAGCACAAACTGTGAATAACTATTGGTCAAACCAGTCAGAATTAATTATATACTTAATTCATGATCCATAATGAAACCCAAACTAGCTAATCTCTCAATGTAGCCATTCATCTTCAGCGCATACTGCACCGGAGATGATCCCTCAGCCATCTTTGAACAGAAATGTAACCTTAAGGTTTCAAACCTTTCAAACTGAGCTTGCTCATCAAACAATTCCCTCATATGGTAGACTATGGTATGAGCATCCATAGCCTCATGATGCTTTTGTAGTATTGGTGACATAGAGGCCAGCATTATACAGCTAGCAAACTCACTATCATCCAGTAGCTTCTTGTAAGCTCTCTGATCTTCATCATATGCATCGGCAGTAGGGGGATCGGGAAGAGGTTCATTTAGGACATATCCTAGTTTTTCAGATTTGAGAACAATTCTCAAATTTCGTAGCCAATCTAAAAAGTTTGGTCCCATGAGCTTGTTAGAATCTAACAGGGAGTGTAAGTTCACACTAGAAGACATTATGGCAATTCAATAACCTAGAAGAACGAGAGAAACTGTTAGAATGAACACTTAATACATATCTATAAGGACTTTAATAACATACGTCATGGGTCGCATTATTCTTATTCAAATCCATAGCCCTCACTACGAATTTGAGAAAACTTATAGTTTTCTTAATGGGTCGATATCCGGTATCACCAAGAATGACCTTGGGTTTGCCCAACAAGCCACCTTAGGTCAATCGATGGGTATCATTCATACCAATTGCATTCGATTATGCAACTATCGACTTGTGCCATCAACTGTTGATTTAGCACACTCATTGGGTTAGCAACTCTTGATTTATATACATCCCATTTATATAACCCAACTTTCATCTCTATCTACGTTGACCTTCGGTTTGCGCAAAAAATTAACACTTTTAGTTAGGACCAACCTATTAATTCGAAAATCTGATTTTCATGGTTTGAACATATTCGTGTAGAGCGAGCTTGGGTTTGCCCAATAACCCAACTCTAAAAGAACTTTAGTTCTTGCCATATCAATGGAAGGCGTAAGTCCTAATATTTTGGTTTGAGGGATTTGTCCTTTGGTCTCATCAATACTTGGATGATCTTGATTATGTATATCACATATACATTTAGATTATGGATAACTTAATTAAATTGATCCTATGTCTATAACTACCCTTAAAATGCATCTAATGCATGTATTACACAAAGGACGTTTAAATTTAGGTTGTGACTTGACTATGCATCCAAAATTCGTCATTTGATTCAACTCTTGAGCCTAATCGGGTACTAGTTTCAATCTTGGCTAATCCAAATTAGGAATGTGAATCGATTAGGAACCCTAAAATTTAATTATTTTGATGTCTAGATTAAACACTTTAATCCTAGTTTATATGTCTTTATCTAGTCACACTAGAATTGCTATGCTCTATTTGGATTAATTCTAAATTAATCCCTAGGGTTTCCAAAATTCCCGTACGCCAATTAGTCCTCTATAATATCCCGAGTTCATTTCAAATTTATCTAAACAATTTCGGCACATGCCAAAATTATCTTAACGGCCAAAATCGTGAAGATAAATAAGTTAACCTACTAGACACTAAAAAGACCGCTTCGATGTTCAGAAAATTTCCAGAACCCTAATTTCAAGCACATGCATTAAGCATGTTAGTTTCATCAAAATAATATATTTTGTATCACATAATAACCTTATTTAGGTCTCATAATCAAAATACATATATTATAAGTCATTAAGTCAACTCCATCAACTTTCAAAAAGTTTACCAATGTTGACTTTGACTTTATTTATTAATTGAATCAAATTCAATTAATTATGGAAAATTCCATAGTTTTATACACATCCTAAATGTGTCTAATAAAAAATTCTAGAACCTAATTCTTAGGAATTATTTATTAATAAATAGGAAATAGCCAGCACATCATATGTGTAAGACACTTGTCACATTACTTCTAACACTAGTCAACCATTACATCATATATGCATAAGATAACCACTTTAACAACAAGTTTCATGCATCTCATACACGTGGCAACATCTCATCTTGCATATTCATGAATAAAATTTATAAAATCAATTTTATAAAAATTAATATGGAATTTTCAAGCATGCATGTTTATCACATTTCCAGAATTTCCAAAACTTCATACATGCATCAAATTGAAACTAAATTCCTAATAAAATAGCAAATGACAAGAAATTGCATTTTTCTTTTACAGAAATATGATATAACATCTTATAAACATTTATGTTCAAGAAAATCAGAAGAAAAAAAATCTATAATTAATACAAATTTTTCAAAATCAGCACATGCAATCAGTTTTCAAGAAAATCCCAGAAATTAACATATGAACAGTCTGGATATAAATTCGAAATAAAATAACAAATGACATTAAATTGGAATATCATTTCTCAAAAACATAATATAACATCTTATAAACATTTATGTGAAAGAAAAACAGAAAAAAAATTCTACAATTTACACAAATTTTTCCAAAACAATATGCAAGTCAGTCATAACCCAACAAACACTTTGCACATATTCAATACATCATCTATTAAATGCACAAACAAGCTCTAATAATACTATTGGTTAGCCATGGTTACATGCATCACATGTATATAGATGCAGCAAAAGGTGTCAAAATCAAGATTCCGACACCGTGGCACCCAAAAATCACAGAATCTCACATTCATGCAGGGATATGTAAAGTACATGAAATAACAAAACTTTTTACCATGTGTATCTCTTCCTTTTTTTTCTTCTCCTTGTTTAGGTTGTTTCAAACACCAAATCCTTCCTTTCTCACCCAAGAACATGCAAAGAAGGAAGATGAAACAATGTGTAAGGGTTTTAGAACACCAAACTTGATGAATTCAAGTAGATGTTCAATATGGGAGATAGGTTATCTTGCATGCATGTAAGATTTATACAACTATTCATAAATTTGCATGAAGATAACTCAATAATACTTCTTACTCTCTCTAGAACTCTTCTAGAACCCTTTCTCTATCAATTGAGTGTGTAAAAAGTGAAGGAAACTTGTGAACATAAGTGAAGAACTCACTTATATGTCACTTTGCAGCTTCCGTCACGATCGTAGCCTTACTAGCATGCGCTTAAAATAGGTCATATACACTTGTTTTTCATCCGATCTTTATGCATGTGACTCTTAGGTTTCCAGCTATTTTAGGAACTTGAATTTACTCTTAATTCAAACACATTATGAAGGGTTTCATGATGCCTATTTACTGGAATAAAAGTGGATTAACGCACAAACGCTTTGATAGTTAATTATCCAACTTAATAAACTTTCCATAGACAATTACCGTGCAATTCACCCTTTAACCATACTATACCCCACTTGGTTCAGAGTATGGGCTATGTGTCAACTCCCTATAGACTGACTACATCACATCTAGTCCAAGTGATGTTAGTTCTTGTCCTAGGTTCTCATTACTCTATGTGTCATCAA
>JAOQMS010071644.1:0-22984 GCA_027563885.1 Erythroxylum longipes
ACAATGTAACGTTTTTATTATTAATTAAGATATTTTAATTTTTAATCATTAATCAAAATTTCTATTTAACCAAATTACGGTTATGATTTAAATATATGAAAATATATATTTTAAAAAATTTAATCAATAACTTTACCGACGAAACATCAACAATTCCGTCGGTACAAGTCTATAATATATATCGAAGGAGAACACATTTCGTCAGTAATGGTTGAGCTTATTTACTGACGGAAATCTTGTTATCGTCGGTAAAGTTACCGACGGTATTAAACATTCCGATGCTAAATTTACATACTGTTAAGGAACTTACCATCGGTAAATTTAGCGTTGGAAACTTTTAGCCAGTCGGTAATTTACGGACGAAAAATTTGTGACAGTCGGTATATTTTCGTTAAAATTACCGACGATAACTTATTTTCCAACGCTAAATTTACCGACGGAAATTTCTTTACGGTCGGTAAATGTAGCTACAGCTGAATCTACGACATTTTTTTCTGTCAGTATATTCCGTCGGTAATATTGAATACCGACGGAATATTTAACTTTTCCGTCGGTATATCCCGTCGCTAAATTCCTGTTTTCTTGTAGTGTTTAACTATGCCAAATATCATTTAGTTATATGCTTCATAACCCTAATTTTTCATATATAAAATTATTCTACCACTTGACATTTTCCTAATCCAAATGTCCATTTTAATACCTCAAATCTATAATGGTAACAATTAATTCCAAGTTACTAAGTATTATCTATTAACTGAAATTTAAGACATATGCAATTTACAATCATATCATAATTTTAACAATTATCATATACACTTTTATGAACATGTAACATTTCAACTAAGGTATAATTTGGGGCTTTACAATTCTCTACCCCTTAAAAGAATTTTGTCCTCGAAATTCATACCTGATGAGAACAATTGAGGGTATTGAGTTTCCATGGTCGATTCTGGTTCCCATGTTGCTTCCTTGAGTCCATGGTGTCGCTGGAGTACTTTAACCAAAGGTATTTGTTTACTTCTGAGTTGTCGGACTTCCCTGATTAAAATAGATGTAGGTCCTTATTCATAACTCAAATCTAGCTTTACTTGAATTTCTTGCAAAGGAATCTTGTATGTATCATTAGACCGATATTTTCTCAACATGTAAACGTGAAACACATCATACAACTTAGACAATTCTTCAGGAAGAGCTAATTGATAAGCTACCGGTCTAACTCTCTTAAGAATCTTATAAGGACCAAAATAACATGGGCTGAGCTTACCTTTTTTCCTAAAACAAAGTATGTGTTTCCGTGGCGATACTTTCAGGAATACCTTATCACCTACCTGATGCTCAATATCTTTTCTTTTTAAATCAGCATAGGACTTCTACCTATCATTGGCAGCTTTCAATCTTTATTGGATAACTTGAACGTTAACTTGAACGTTCTCCTCAGTATCTTTCACAATGTCAAGCCCGATCATCTTGTTTTCACTTAATTCAATCTAACATATCGGAGTTCTACACCTCTTACCATATAGGGCTTTATAAGGTTCCATGCCAATACTAGTGTAATAACTATTTTTGTAAGCAAACTCCATCAGAGAAAGATAGTTATCCTAACTTCCTGGGAATTCTAACACACAATTCTAAAGCAGATCTTCCAATATCTGAATAACTTGTTCAGCTTGTCCATTTGTTTGTGGATGAAAAGTGGTACTGAACTTGACTTGAGTACCCAAAGCCTTTTGCAGACTTTTCCAAAATCTCAAAGTTAATCAAGGATCTCGATTAGAAATAATAGATAGTGGCACCCTATACAACCTCACTATCTCATTCACATATAGGTCGGCAAGCCTATCCAATGAATAATCATGACAAACAGGTAGAAAGTGAGCAGACTTGGTAAACTTATCAACAATCACCCATACAACATCATGCTTTCTTTGAGTGTGAGGAAGTACAGTGACAAAATACATTGTAATGTTATCCTGTTTCCATTGAGGAATTGAAATAGGATGTAATAAACCAGATGGAACTTGGTGCTCAGCTTTAACCTACTGACACGTCAAACATTTAGATACATAATTCACTACATCATATTTCATAACTGACCACCAGTAATGCTACTTCAGATCTTGATACATCTTATTTCCACCAAGATGCATTGTAAAGACAATATTGTGGGCCTCAAACAATAACTTTCGCTTCAATTCATCATTAGCTGGCACACACAATCGATCTTTATAATATAGATCACCATCTCCTTCCACATAAAATTTTGGTTGATTGCCTTCTTGAGTCACCAAAATAAGTTATTGCAACTTATCATCAACTTTTTGAGCATCACAAATTTCTTGCCTCAAGGTAGGCCTAGCTTTTAACTGAGCTATTAAAGCCTTACTAGATACAAGTCTTCTTTCACTCTGTGGGTCGAGCCAATATAGGAGCTTCAGTAAGCATTCTTTTTAGTTGATCAAAACTAGCTTGACATCTAGCAGACCATTTATACTTCACTCCTTTTCATAGCAGTTTAGTCAAAGGGGATATTATCACTGAGAATCATTTCACAAACCAGAGATAGTAAACTGCCAAACTTAGAAAACTTCTCACTTATGTCATACTCCGTGGTGGCTTTCAATCTTATTAGGATCAACTTTAGTCCCTTGAGAAGACAAAGAATGTCCTAGAAAAGATACCTCCTGAAGTCAGAAATCACACTTCCTCAGCTTAGCATACAACTGCTTTTCCCGTAGGGTTTGCAACATAACCAACATATGCTCAACATAATCATGTTTATTCTTGGAATAAACCAGGATGTCATCTATAAACACCACTACAAACTGGTCTAAATAGGGCCTAACACTTTATTCATTAGATCCATGAATGCAGCTAGAGCATTAGTTAACCCGAATGGAATTACCAAGAATTCATAATGTCCATAACAAGTCATGAATTCATTCTCTAAAACGTCCACATCCTTTACTCAAAGTTGATAGTATCCTGATCACGGATCTATTGATAGTATCCTGATCACGGATCTATCTTTGAAAATACTCCTGCATCTTTCTATTGATCAAACAGATCTTCAATCCTTGGAAAAGGATACTTATTTTTCACGATGACTCTGTTCAATTGTCTGTAATCAATGAACATTCGGAGAGTAACATCTTTCTTCTTAACAAAAAAAAAAACAGGTGCTACCTAGGGTGAGACATTGGGTTGTAAGAACCCTTTATCCAGTAGCTCTTGCAACTGAAC
This sequence comes from Erythroxylum longipes, assembly GCA_027563885.1. Taxonomy (NCBI): domain Eukaryota; kingdom Viridiplantae; phylum Streptophyta; class Magnoliopsida; order Malpighiales; family Erythroxylaceae; genus Erythroxylum; species Erythroxylum longipes. Next base: position 3,244 of record JAOQMS010071644.1, read on the forward strand.
CTGCAACTCCTTTAATTTAGTAGGATCCATCCTATACGGTGCTCTAGATATAGGAGCAATTACAGGCATAACTTCAATAGACAACTCTACTTCCCTTTCAGGAGGAAGTCCGAGTAGCTCTTTAGGAAACATATATGAAAATTCACTTACCACTGGAATGTCTTGTAGTTTAACACTCTCTTTCTTAGAATCAATCACAAAAGCTAGATAAGCTTCACCCCCCTTCCTAAGGAACTTCTGAACTTGCATAGCAGATACCACATTAGCTAGAGAACGATTGCGGATGCCATGCATTATTATTTCAGATTGATCAGGTTTCTTAAGCACAACTGTCTTAGGAACACAGTCAACCACTGCCTAATGCTTGGATAACCAATCCATACCCAAAATCAAATCAAATTCATGAAAAGGCAATCTAATTAGATCCACTACATAATCACTTCTTTGGATCATAACAGAACAATTTCTATGAACCTGATTAACTAACACACTACTACCTAGAGGACTAGTTACATAAATATCATACTCTAACTGATCTACAAGCATCACTTTATCAAAAATTTCTCTAACATAAATAAGAATGAATGGATCCAGGATCAATCAAATGCTTTGCCTCAAGATAGGCCTAGCTTTCAACTGAGCTATTAAAGCCTTATTAGATACAGGTCTTCTTTCTCTCTGTGGGTTGAGCCAATACAGGAGCTTCAATAAGCATTCTTTTCAGTTGATTAAAAATAGTTTGACATCTAGCAGACCATTCATACTTCACTCCCTTTCATAGTAGTTTAGTCAAAGGGGACGCTATCACCGAGAACCCCTTCACAAACTAGCGATATTAATCTGTCAAACCTAGAAAACATCTCACTTCTGTCATACTTCGTAGTGGATTTCAATCTTACTAGGATCAAATTTAATCCCTTGAGAAGAAACAACATGTCCTAAAAAAGATACCTCCTGAATCCAGAAATCACACTTACTCAGCTTAGCATACAACTGCTTTTCCCTTAGGGTTTGTAACACAACTCGCAGATGCTCAACATAATCATGTTTATTCTTGGAATAGACCAGGATATCATCTATAAAAACCACTACAAACTGGTACAAATAGGGCCTAACACTTTATTCATTTGATCCACGAATGCAGTTGGAGCATTAGCTAACCCGAATGGCATTACCAAGAATTCATAATGTCCATAACGAGTCCTGAATGTAGTCTTCAGAACATCCACATCCTTTACCTAAAGTTGATAGTATCCTGATCGCGGATCTACCTTTGAAAATACTCCTGCATCTTTCAATTGATCAAACAGATCTTCTATCCTTGGCAACAGATACTTATTTTTCATGGTGACTCTGTTCAATTATCTGTAATCAATACACATTCGGAGAGTACCATCTTTCTTCTTAACAAAAAAACCGATGCTACTAGGGTGAGAAACTAGGTCGAATGAACCTTTATCCGGTAGCTCTTGCAACTAAACCTTCAACTCCTTCAATTCAGTAGGAGCCATCCTATACGGTGCTCTAGATATAGGAGCAGTTCTAGGCATAACTCTAATAGACAACTCTGCTTCCCTTTCAGGAGGAAGTTCGGGTAGCTCTTCAGGAAACACATATGGAAATTTACTTACCATTTGAATGTCTTGTAGTTTAACACTCTCCTTCTTAGAATCAATCATAAAAGCTAGATAAGCTTCACACCCCTTCCTAAGGAACTTCTGAGCTTTCATAGCAGATACCACATTAGCTAAAGAATTAGTGCGGATGTCATGCATTACTATTTCAGATTGATTAGGTTTCTTAAGCACAACTGTCTTAGCACTATAGTCAACCACTACCTGATGCTTGGATAACCAACCCATACCCAAAATAAAATCAAATTCATGAAAAGGCAATCTAATCATATCCTCTATATAATCACTTCTTTGGATCATAACAGGAAAATTTCTATAAGCCTGATTAACCAACACATTACTACGCAGAGGACTGGTTATATGAATATCATACTCTAACTGATCTATAAGCATCACTTTATCAAAAATTTCTCCAACACAAATAAGAATGAGTGGATCCAGGATCAATCAAAGCATGCATTTTAGAATTAAAGAGAAAAAATTACCTGCAATGACTTCAGTTGCATCTTGATCCTCATGAGCTTTCAAAGCATAAGCTCGAGCTATAGCAGATGGCCCAGCAGGTTGATCAACAGTTTTTGATACAGAACTTGGATTAGTTCTAATTTGTCCAAATCGTCTACGACCTCTGTCGCGTCCTCTATTTCCAGTAGATGCATAAGAAACTTCTCCACTAGCTTGTGATGTCTGAGCCTGTCTTATAGGACAATTGTTTATCAAATGCTTAGTGCTACCACATCGATAACATGCACCCATAGCTCTCCAACAAGTACCCCAATGATGTTTAGAAAAATGAGGGCACTCTGTAGCATTAGAACCTCGGCCCGTAGAAGAACCCCTACTAGAATCAGGCGATAAGGGAAAGTCTTATTGTATTCCCCTAGCTATAGATCTCTGAATAAATTCTTGAGCAGTGCAGGCACTTTCATGACTTCTCTTACCCGAGGACTGACCTCCTCTAAAAAAACTTCTTCGCTGACCCCTTTCTCTCTTAACCATATCTTGCTTCTCTATTTTTATGGCAGCTCGTAGCAGCTGATGGTAACTCACTTGTTACAAGAGAGTAATTGCTGCCAGATGCTCTTTGATCTAATCATTTAATCTATCTTGAAATTGATGACACCGAAACTCCTTAGTAGGTATGGGTTCAGGTGCACACTTGCTGAGTCGATTAAATTCTCTATCGTACTCAGTAATAGACAGGTTTCTCTACTTCAAGTTCAAAAATTGCTTCAATTTCTCCTTTCTATAGGCTTCTTATAAGTGTAATTTATGCAAAACAATATACTCATTTTACGCTCAAAAACTACAAATATATGGGTCGTGAGTTGTAGTTAGAAAGCAGATATCGATCCTACAGGGATTGATGCCCAGACACCATTTAATTCAAATCGAACTTTGCTTAAGAACCAAAATTGTTTAATAGAAATAATCTGGAAAATTAAATTAAAATTGAAAGACTAATAATGAATAATGAACAATACCAAAATGCAGAAAATTGGAATTCAAGAATCTAATGACTAGAGATCACTTTCTCCCTATTTTATCTCCCTCCTATTTTATTAATTGAATTGTGTCTCACCTAAGATATTCGAATGTATTAACTACCCTCTCTCAAGGTGTAATTAATTGTCCCTAATCAAATTAATGAATTCAATTGAACGATCTCTCAACCTACCCAATCACTCTACCAATTTAACTAGTTATTAAGCCATCCTATGTGTGATCAATTGAATTAGCTGAGATCTCTCTTCTAACTAATCAATCAACGTGATGATTGTAAGTTTGTAGGTTGCCAATTCTCATTATACAATCCTATATAAATAATCTTATTCACTCTCTCGATTTATTGCAAGATACAAATATAATCAACAATCACCAAAGACAACTTTCATTCAATTCAATAAAATAGGAGTTTAAGAAAAATAGTTTAAAAGTAATCCGTAAAAACAAATCAGCCACTTATGGTCTCTATAACATGATCAACATTCAAATATTCCATTCTATAAAGATTAGAATAGATAAAATTGACAGAAAATTGAATAAGAAAACTCCTTCTCTTCTTTGCTAAAATTTGGAATTATTGATGTTTATGTGTTATTTTCCCAATTGTTGTTGATAATCCTTGAGTCTTCACGTTCCTCAAGCCTTGAAACTTATATTCTTCACTCAAGAAGGCTCTTTTCTACCAAGGGTTTTCGTCCTCTCTCATCCATGGAGGTTTCCTAAAAACCTAAAATTTAATTGAACCCCGTATAATGTCTCAGGTTAAAATTCCCACGATCGTGGGAATTGACATGATTCCCATGATCATGGGATTTTCAACAAAAAGTTTCCTCTTCTCTTCTCCTCTTTGATCTCTAGCTTAATCTCCAAATTGCTCAATCTTCCTTCCTACATAAAAATAATCAATTCTTACCCTAAATTAACATCAAACATAAAAGAATAATAATGAAAATCAAACTAAACGAAAACATATAAAATGACACAAAATGAATCCTAAACTACAACAACAATCAACTAATATGCAAGAAACACACGCCAAATACTTAGAAAAACATATACTAATGCTCAACTATCAACATCCCCACACTTAAATCTTTGCTTGTCCTCAATCAAAATAAATATAACCAATCAATTCTATCACCTCATTTTCACAAAGATCAAAGCATACACTCCCTCAAATTTTAGCCAACCCAAATATCAAGTTAATACACATATAATGTTCACTTTTTCATTGGTGTACATAAACAAAATCAACAATTAGCACCATCATTCAAAGGTAAGTATAGATGTAAAATGAATCTTTCTCACGATTTCACTCATTTCTCTCGAATGTTTGATGGTTAGTGTTTTCCTTAAACTTCCTATAGGAAACTACATTACCATAGGCTTGCTAATACACCAATTCTCCTCTACAATGATTGCATGCATAAATAGATCAAAAGGACTTATTTAGGGTTGTAATATGGTAAGGGTTAAGGTGGGTAAAGAAGATAAAGGGTTAACACCAGCATTCGTAAAGTACAAAGCGGATAAAAAGGGATAACAAAGCACAACTCCAAGATATACAGATGTAATTAGGCTAATACTTTGCACTTATTTATGCTACTCAATTGTTCTTTCGTTTTCTTTTCTTTTTATTTTTTTCAAATTTTTTTTGATTTTCTTTCTTTTTCTCAATACATGGAAGAAACTATGAATAAAATAGCAACTACATACAATGCGATTCAAAAGTAGAAGTATCCTTAAATCATCTTGGTCAAAATATTCACAACGATCCCAACTAATGTATTACTTAATACTCAACTAAGCTTGTAAATGGGTAGGTTAATAGGGTTTTAGGTTTGAAAATTTTTGGGGTATTTAAAGAAACAAAATGTTAAGGCTCAATGGGGATAGCAAGGGATAATAAAAGGGTAGGTCATTTAAGCCTAGAGCTAACACAAAGAAGGTCTTAATCATCTCTATTAAGCATGCATCCAGTAGACTCAAACCGATTCAAAGCAAGTTCTGAACGTAATAACCTATAGAAGTATCACTCAATAAAGAAATAAAATGAATATAGATGGAGTCATATAGGCTTAATCCTCACTTTGGTTCAAATGAAAACTCATTATACATCTTTACACTACCTCATTGCTCAAACATCAAATTGTGAATGAGCTTATGTAACCAACTACTTTTCATCACTCAACATGGTTCACTTTCTACATAAGTAGCCTAATCTAAGTTTAAGCATGCATTCAATCTAATTCTAACAAGCATGACAGAATCTCATGGCAATATCCATCAAAACGATTCAAGTGTGGTTCCATCGCTTAATACAAAACAACATGATATGCCTAAACATGCATCCTATTTAATAGAATGCAAATAATGAAATTGAGAAAGCCAATGTCACCTCCACACATTTAAAGATCACATTGTCCTCAATGGGACAAGTCAACCACCAAATAAGGGAAAATGACATCAAACCAAACAAAAGAAATCAAACCAAATAAATGACAGCAAACCAAACAAAATAAAATGACATTAAAAGTAAAGGGTAAGAAAAGCTTATGGAGATGATATGGTGACAGTGTTGGCAAAGAGCTTCAAAATTATTCCTCTGAAATAATTTGAGGAACTTCTTCTTCAAGTAGTGTTGCTCTTTGTGGACTTGCCATACTTGGGTGTCGAGCTCGTTAATTTAGGATGCCATTTACTACTGATTGGAGGCCATCTAGTTGAGGATTTGGTGAAATTGGTCGACTTCCGCTAGTGCACTCGGGTCCTCCTCCACTTCTTCGTTTTCTAACTCTGGGACTATTTGGGATGTGAAGGGTCGGGAAGTGGCTGTACTTTGCCCCTCCTATTCTTCACTGTAGTATGCATCTGAAGATTTTGGAGTTCCATAGAATTGAACTCCAAAATCTCGAAGCGCCTCAAATAAGATATGTCAAACATACCGTATTGAGTTGTACGCACATCATCCACATCAAGGTTATAAAATAGAGCTAAAGTAGTTACAACATAAGACATGCCAAAATATGAGCTCTTTTTATTCACAACACTCATTATTGATCGAAAAATCCTAAAAGGTGTATTGATTTTTATTTTTCGATCCATCCACCATAGAAAGAAAAGTTCTTTGGTCGATCATTTGTTACTTTCAGTTTTATTAAACACAGTTAAGCACATAAATTTATGTAAAAGTAAATGCTTGACACTATAGTTTACAGTGTTCGGTGCATTCTTAGAGTCAAAATTTGGTTCACCCGTTAGAGTTTTCCAATAATTGTTAAAATAAAAGTCATTGTGATCATTTAAAACTTTAGTGTTTGTTAAATCGAACAGTGCATGAATGACATTATAATCCAATTTATACACATTGCCAGCTAACCTAAACTAGAAAACATCTATTTTAGGGTTATAGCAGACTATAGTGAAAAAAAATAGGCACGTCACACCGAATGAACCTATTCCAACCTATATTTGCAACTAATTGCTCAATTTTTTGCCTCACTCCTATGGTTTATAACAATTCAAAATCAAAATAATAAGGAGTGTTCAATTCCCTATCTCTAAGGTCTCGAAAATGCATACCATCTTCCTCTGAATAAATGGAGAATGGACACGATAAGCTACCACTAACTTAGGCTTACCTTCACCGTAAAAGAGTAAAAGATTGTAAGATTAATGAAAAGAGATGAAGATTATACCAAGAATCTAGAGGAAAATAAAGGATTTTAGAGAGTGGGAGGAGAGTTTTCGTAGGTTAGAGAGAGAAGGTGTGAAAATTTTGAAGAATGAATAAAAGAAGAAAGGGGAGGGAAACTTAAAATTTCCCTTGGATGGGATTCCCATGATCGTGGGATTTCTCTCCAGAAACTTTCTGGAGAGATTTCCCACGGTCGTGGGAATCACTCCAATTCCCACAATCATGGGTCTCTCCAGAAACTTTCTGGAGAGAATTCACACAATCGTGGGAATCACACCTATTCCCATGATCATGGGATTGGTGCAATGTCCTCACTTCTAAACCTTCTTCCAAGATTAGTATGTATTCTTCATGATCCCACAACTTACAAACACATCAAAATAATATTATCAACAAGAATTTTGAAGAGAAAATAAGTTGAAATTAAAAAATCCAAAACAACATTAATTAGACTCAATTCAACCACAATCATAACTGAATAAATCAAACAAAAAATGGATAAAGACAATCAAAAGAAAATAAAACATGCTAAGTTAAGGTCATTAGCTTAACCATTCTTCATACATTCTGAAATAGTGGAAGAAAGGAAAGAGAAAACTTCCCTTTCTTATAGATATGTCCCTCCATAATAAAACATGCTAAGTTAAGGTCATTAGCTTAACCATTCCTCATACATTCTGAAATAGTGGAAGAAAGGAAAGAGAAAACTTCCCTTTCTTATAGATATGTCCCTCTATAATATGGCTTATAATGATACCCACCGACTTTGAATGTTTCTCCCTTGTCATTTTCCAACTCCAAAGCTCCATGGGGAAACACTTAAAGAATTTTGAAGGGCCTACTCCATCATGACTTGAGCTTTCTAGGAAATAGCCGAAGTCTTGAATTAAACAACAATACTATGTCTCCACTATTGAATCCCTTCTCTTTGATGTGGCCATCATGCCACTTCTTTGCCCTTTCTTTATATAGCTTAGCATTTTCATAGGCATCATATCTTAACTCATCTAACTCATCAAGGTGTAACAATCTCTTTTCTCTTGATAGTTTCCAATCCATGTTCATTTTCTTGATTGCCCAATAAGCTCTATACTCCAAATCTAATGGTAAATGGCACTCCTTGCCATACATAAGTCAATATGATATGGTGCCTATGGGATTTTTGAAAGCTATTCTATAAGCCCACAGCGTATCATCCAGCTTCAATGCCTAATCTTTCCTTGAAGTGCTCACTGTCTTTTCCAAAATCTTTTTCAACTCTCTATTTAGCACCTCCACTTGGACACTAGTTTAAGGGTGGTACAAGGTAGCCACTTTATAATGAACGTGATATCTTTTCAGAAGGTTCTCAAATGGCCCATCACTTATAATCACTTTAGGAACCCCAAATCTAGTAAAAATCTTCTTAATGAACTTTTGAACTACTTTGCCATCATTAGTCGGAATGGTGACTAACTCAACCCATCTGGAAACATAATCAACTTCAACTAATATATAGGTGTTACCTTCAAAGGACAGAAATGGTCCCATGAAGTTCAGGCTCTATACTTCAAATATCTCCACCTCTATTATGTTTGAAAGCGACATTTCATCTCTCTTCGATATGTTTCCCACTCTTTAACATCTATTGCATTTTAGCACAAAATCTTAAGATCCACACTCCAAGATTCGTGTAGTAGTCTTGTTAGCTCCATAATGCCTTGCATATAGTGAGTTATGACATTGTGTTAAGATTTCAAGCATTTTATCTTTAGGGACACATTTGCGAATTAAACTATCAGCACATATTTTATAAAGTACAGGTTCATCCCAAATATAACGAGAGCATTGAAATAGAAAATGCTTCCTTTACTAATATGAAAAATCAGACGGAAGAATACCAATTGAAAGCTAGTTTGCAATATTTGCAAACCAAGGAAGGAAAGGATTATCTACCATCATTAAGGTCTCATCAGGAAAGCTTTCCTCAATTTCCTCTTCCTTTTCATGATGTCCTCTTTCAAGTCTCGATAAGTGGTTCACTGTGACATTTTCTGCTCCCTTCTTGTCTTTAATCTCAATGTTAAACTCTTGGAGTAGAAGTACCCACTAGATGAGTTGTGCCTTGGCATCCTTCTTCGCAAAGAGGTAACGTAATACTGCATGGTCACAAGCAAATACCACCACAAGCAATTCCTTCTTAGTAGTTGTGTAATTCAATTGTGCTCCCATCAATGTCTTACTTGTGTGATAGATAGCATGCAACCTTTTCTCCTTCCTCTATTCAAGTACACACCCAACAGTATGGTCACTTGTATAACACATAATCTCAAAAGGAAGAGACAAATCCAGCGTCGTCAGAATTGGTGCTATTGTGAGTGCCTTATTTAACCTATTAAAAGAATCTAAACATTCATCATCAAAAATGAAAGGCACATCTTTGACTAATAAATGAGTCAGGGGTCTTGCAATAAGGGAAAAATCCTTAATAAAATGTCTGTAGAATCCTGCATGACATAGGAAAGCTTGGATACTCTTTATGTTGGTAGGAGGTGGTAACTTCTCAATCACTTCTGCCTTAGCACGATCCACTTCAATCCCCTTGCTTGAAATCTTATGGCCTAGTACAATTCCTTCTTGGACCATGAAATGACACTTCTCTCATTTTAAACCTAGATGAGACTCCTCACACATTTGAAGCACTCTGTCTAAATTTAGTAAACAATGATCAAAAGAATCTCCAAAGACAGAGAAATCATCTATAAATACCTCCATAAAGTTTTCATTCATGTCTACAAATATGGCCATCATGCACCTTTGGAATGTAGTAGGTGCATTACATAAACCAAAAGGCATCCTTCAATAGGCAAAAGTCCCATAAGGACAAGTGAAAGTGATCTTCTCTTAATCTTCTGGGTATATAAATATTTGATTGTACCCTGAATATCCATCAAGAAAGTAATAAAAAGAATGACTAGCCACCCTCTTAATCATTTGGTTTATAAAAGGTAAAGGGAAATGATCTATCTCGGTGGCCAAATTTAGCTTCCTATAGTCAATATATACTTGCCAACCTGTGACAGTCCTCGTGGAAATCTTTTCACCTTACTCATTCTCTATCACCATTATGCCACCCTTCTTAGGCACACACTGTACTGGACTCACCCACTCACTATCTGAAATGGGGTAAATAATCCCCGCATCCAAAAGTTTCACCACTTCCTTCTTCATAACCTCTTGCATATTTGGATTTAAACTTCTCTTTCTTTCTCTCACACTTCTACATCCTTCTTCTAGGTTAATCCTATACATCATTCCATTGGGGCTAATCCCCCTAATATAGAAAATTTCCACCCCACAGCTCTCATCCTCTTCCTAATGGTCTTTACCACTTTCTCTTCTTGCTCATAATCTAATTCATTGTGGATAATGATGGGTAAAGTTTGGTTCTTCCCTAAAAAGGTATATCTCAAATAGGAAGGTAAGGGTTTAAGCTCTAAAGTGGGAGCTTTAACAATAGAAGGTGGCATAGGTGTATCAGTTCTCTCCAATTTCTCTAACTTAACTTCCTCACATAAATCCTCTTTCTTCACACTTTCATCTTTGTATACTTCATTCACTTCATCAATTCCCTCTTTAATCTCCTTTACACACTCATCAAAAACATCAATTTTCATACACATATTACCATCCATTGGTTTCGTCAAAGATTTTGACATATCAACACAAGTTTCCCTTCATGTACATTAACTAATGCTCTACCAGTATTCATAAAGGACCTACCCAAAATCAATGGACAATTCTTATCAGCTTCAAAATCCAACACAGCAAAATCAACAGGACCTATAAATTTTTCCACTTTTACCAATACTTCTTCTACAACTCAAAATGGCATTTTTATGGATTGATACGCAAGTTGAATCAGTATGGATGATCAATATGGACGTTGGCTTGACCTCTCCTACTCCCAGTTTTTTGAAAATGGACAAAGTCATCAAATTAATACTTGCACCTAAATCACATAAACATTTAGAAAATTCAAAATCAACAATAACACATGGAATAGTACAACTCCCTAGATCATGTAATTTTGAAGGCATTTGGCTTGAGATGATGGAACAGTAATTTTTTGTCAACGTTATCATTTAATTGTCTTCCTAAGTGCATTTGTGTTTAAGTATATCTTTCAAAAACTTCGCATACTTGGGCATGCACTCCAAAGCTTCCACCAATGACAAATTAATCTGTAGCTTCTTCCATTCTCCAAAAACTTGAAAAACTAAGTATCCACCTAATGTTGTTTTACTCTCTATAGATACAGGAGTTTGGGCTTGTAAATTGGTGGTGGTACATAAGGCCTTCCTTCTTACTTTTCTTATTATAGCTCCTTACTTTTATCTTTTTCTTAGCTATCCTTTTTCACACTTGGTTCTTCCATCTGTTTGCCACTTCGAAGTGTAATAGCTTTGAGCTGCTTCCTTGGAATGACCTCAATATTGCTCAGTGAGCTACCTGCACTTCTAGAAAATAAAGCATTAGCAAGTTGACCTACCTGAACCTCCAAGTTATGGATCAATGAGGCATGGTTCTTCACAATATGGTCAAATTTCACCTCCATCCTCTTTTGACTCTCCTCCTGGTTAGCAAACATTATTTTCTGATTCTCTTCTTGAGCTGCTAGTTTGGAACCAAAAATCTCTATAAACTTGTCTATTTTACTTTCCATCGATTCGATTCGATTATGCTGAAATCTCAAAGGTCCTTGCGATCTCGCTTGACTACTTGCATTGTTATCACTCCAAGAAAAATTTGAGTGGTTTTTTCACCCCGGATTATAGGTATTCAAGTATGGGCTATTACTCTGATGTAGCTAGCCCAGGTAACTTACTTGTTCGGTACCATCGGCTCCCAACAAAAACCCTCAGCTGATCCATGGTTGTTCTGTCCACACAGCTCAAATTGTATTTGCATCACCTTAACTGTAGAGGTAGATGCTCCTTGCATATTGTTCAGCTGCTTCGTAAGGGTTGTAATTTGAGCCTGCAAAGTAGTAATAGAGTCAATGGTTATCATACCTTTTTACTCCTTCTAACCCTGTCTACTTCTCTCGCTAGACCACATGTAGCTATTGCTCGCCAACTTTTCTAAAGGATCATGAGCTGCTTCCACAGTCTTCCTCATCAATGAACCTCTGGCAGCTGCATCAACAATTCCTCTCGTGATTAGATTCATGCCATTGTAAAACGTTTGTAGTAGGAACTCCCTTAGAAGGTTATGGTGTGGGCAACTTCTCTGTATTTCTTCAAATCACTCCTAAGCTTCATAGAGAGATTACCCATCGTTCTGCTAAAAATTTGTGATCTCCTTGATTATCCTCGTCGTCTAGGTTAGTCGAAAGTACTTCGCGAGGAATGCTTAGGCAAGCTGCTCCTAAGTAGTAATCTGTCCTGAATTCAACGAGTTGTACCACAGCTTCGCTCGATCTTTCAATGTGAAAGAAAATAGTCTTAGCTTAGCTGCATCTTCGAACATTCTGTTAAATCAGAAAGTATCGCAGATCTAAAAAAAATTGGAAAAGTGGGCATTCAGATCCTCATTGGATAGCTCGTAGAATTGCACATTGTTATACAAAATGTTGAGGAGTGCCAACTTTATCTCGAAATTGTTGGCTTGAACCACTATCTTTGCAACTCTTTGAGGACTGAATCTTGGCCTTATAAAATCCATCAGTGTCCTCTCCAGTCCTCCTTGTTCTCCTTCTTTAGCCATATCTCTCTGTGTAAAATTTAGATGCTTTTCTCTTTATAATTCTCTTTCATGTCTCTTAATGTCGAGAAATTTGTCTTCACTAACTTCTGTCACTCTTCGCGTACTCCTTGTGTTCATGCACCTGCAAATACATAAGGAAAAGTATCAAAAACTCTTAAATCAAATTAATCTAAATTAAACAAGATGCTAAACAATCAATCCCTGGCAATGATGGCAAAACCTTTTTGAGTGTAATTTATGCAAAACAATCTACTCATTTTACGCTCAAAAACTGCAAGTATATGGATCGTGACTTGTAGTTAGAAAGTGGATATCAGTCCCACAGGGATTGATGCCCAGACACCACATAATTCAGATTGAACTTTGTTTAAGAACTGAAATTGTTTAATGGAAATAATCTAGAAAATTAAATTAAAATTGAAAGACTAATAATGAACAATGAACAATGAACATACCAAAAAGAAGAAAATTGGAATTCAAGAATCTAATGACTAGAGATCACTTTCTCCCTATTTTATTAATCAAATTGTGTCTCACTTAAGATATTCAAATGTATTAACTACCCTCTCTCAAGGTGAAATTAATTATCCCTAATCAAATTAAATGAAGTCAATTGAACGATATCTCAACCTACCCAATCACTCCACCAATTTAAATAGTTATTAAGCTATCCTATGGTTGATCAATTGAATTAGCCGAGATCTCTCTTCTAACTAATCAGTCAACATGATGATAATAAGTTTATAGGTTGCCAACTCTCGTTTTACAATCTTACATAAATAATCTTACTAACTCTCTCAATTTATTGCAAGATACAAATATAATCAATAATTACCAAAGAAAACTTTCATCCAATTCAATAAAATAGGAGTTTAGCAAAAATAGTTCAAAAGTAATCCCTCAAAACAAATCAGCCACTCATGTAACATCCCATTCTTCCATGATTAGGGTTAGAACCTTGGGATGCTTTATTTATGAGAATTTATTGAGAAATTAGAAATGCATTTCATGCACTATATGGCATATACATGCACGTGAATAATGTTGTCATTCATGAAATAATTGTACATGCATTCATTGACATTTTTCTAGGTATAAGTGAACTTTTAATGTGATTAAAGTGTGAATTTTGGATAAATTGTGTTAAAAATTTATTTGGTGATAATAGTTATTATTTTGAAAATTTTGGAGTATTTTGGACTAAGAAAAATATAGAAATAAGAGACAAATAGAAGTGTGAGAAATAGACTAGTGAATGTGTGACAATTGGATAAATTACTATCTGACAAGTGGAGCAATAGGTAAGTGACATTTGGTAGCTTCACATGATGACAAATGCAAGACATGCATTAGGGACATATGGCAAAGTTAAGTTAAGCCACCTAAGTCACGCTTTTGTTATGCAAGGAAGAATTTTTGCAGCTCTCTTTTGGCTTCACCGAAATTCTCCATCACCATCTTCTTTCTTGCTTTCCTTCACCAAAGACACAACTCTCTTCTTACTCATCCAACACCGAAAACACTTCCAAGCCTTCAACCATATGGGATTTTACTTATTTCACTCTTTTTACCTTTGCTTCATCCACCAAAGCCTCTCATTTTCTCTCCCCATTTCTGAAATTTTGCTGAAGAGAGAAGAGAGAGAGAAACGTAAGTCAAGTAAGTTTTATGATAGTGTAAATAATTTCTGTTAAGGTTTTAAGGCTTGTTAATGAATGCATGTGTAAATGGTGTATATTTTCATGCTTGTGTATTGATGCATACGTGAATGGTGTTGATGCATGTGTGGGTGGTGAAGGAAGAAGCAGATTCGGTGATATGCTTAACAAGATGAAAGATTGAAGTGAGCTGGAGGATGATATATGCAGTATTTTACTGAACATATGTCTATATTTAGGATATAACTTGAGATGTTAATATCAAAATTTTATGGAGTTTGATTTAAAGTAAAATAGAGACATAGGGATATATTTTTCATGAAGAAATCAAAATTTAATTATGTCTCTAAGAGTTTCAAAATTTAGCTTGAAGTTGACTTTGGGTGTATGTCATGGTTTGGGAATAGTCTGTAGTGTTTTTAGTATAACTTTCAGAATACTAAACAAAATTGCATGAAATTAGCTTAATTAGAAACTTAATGAATAGAGTAAAAAATTTTCAGAAGAATGTTTTGCTTAAATCCTTCATATTCCTTATAAAAAATGACCATGAAAGATTGAACCGAAGGTTTATTTTGGGAAGAGCTGGGAGAAGTTGGAATAAAAGGTAGTGCACGATGCTATTTGACAGTTTTGAACATCCTCCATTCTTTTGGCTATAGCTTCTTCTTTAGATCTCCAAATTACTTGATTCTTAATTCAAATTAAATTAGAGTCATACGGCTACAACTTTCTTGAAGAAGTCTAAGTTTAATTCTATCTCTAAGCATTTCAAAATCTGGATCGAAATTGAGTCTTGACTGAGGCTGTAGTACTACCTGAGACAGAAATCATATCCTGTTGATATTGAATAAATTGTATTGATAGAAGCCAAATTAGATAAAAGTATCTTCACAAACATTGTAGTTCATTCTATTATCTTTTAATTAGTATTAATTTTTTAATTTTTGGAAATGTGAGTTGAACGAGAGTTGTATAATTTAAGGGTATGATCATGAACTATCCAAAAGTTCAATTATACACAGTTTGTAATATTGTGAGCATAACTTAGAGAATACTAAATCAAACTGGATGATCTTGGAGTCATTAGAAACTTAAGACATGGTAGAAAAATTCTTCATAAGGAAGTGTTTCCAAATTACTTCATTTTTTGATGTTAATAATCATGCAAAGTATACCCCAAAGTATGTTTTTAGATAAATCTGGATTGATTAATTGAGTATTGTGGTATGAATGAACATTGTGAAAAGAAATTGAATAAAGAACCTGGAATTTCTCATGAACATGCATTATACATATTCAGTTACATAAATGTGCATTTATAAATTCATAATTGTGCAAAATTGTGATGTGTGTATGTATGATATGTTCTAGAGGATCACATTGAATGACAACATCCAAATATTGCTGGGACTTCAAGGTAATAAGCTAAAAGGAGCATCAGTGAGTTAACCTAGATGATCTTCCTAAGATTGTTTGATTTATTCTGTTTAACTTCCAATTATTGAACTGTTTGTGATCTGAATATGAATTCCAGACTTAAATAGCCTAAGGAGTTTAATAGTTGAGAATGTATTGGAAGTGAATATTTGCATCTGAAAATTGAATGATATATGTTTACCTCTCAGTTCTGAATGCTTAACGAAAGTTGAATGCTGGACTGAGGTTCGATGAATATGAGATTCTGTCTGTGCATCATAAGTGAATGTTATTCATGGCATAATCTATTATTTGATGCATTTTCATAAAATACATGCTCAGTTAAAGGCATTGTGATCAGAGTAGCCTGTTTGAAAGAGCGATAAGCTCAGTATTTTGCACGTAGAGCTCTGCTCCGTGATTTCTATTTCTGACTTAGCCCAATGGGCCATTATCTACTTCTTTATCTGAAAGGCACTCGGTCCCAGCAAATAATAACAAATTGAGGGTCTCATATGCATCTGAAATTGCATATTATGATTATGAAATATATGAATGTGAATTGTTTCTGAAGTGGTGATGTTAAAATGATATACCATAATAATATGATTGATTGGGTGTTCAAATTCTGAAAGAAGGTATGTGAATTGAATGACATTCTTATGTCTTATTTTGATATAAAATGTTGTGAATCTGATTGGTTGTATGATATTTATGTGTACCTGGAGTGAGATCATCAATGATGGGTTTCTCATTGAGTTACAAAAACTCATCCAAAATTTGGAACATGATTTTACAAGTATGAAATAGGAGACCTAGGTTTTTCCTAAGATTCTCAAAGGCACTTTTTGGGTGTCAGCTGGCACTTGAGGAGTTGTTTTTGTTTTTAAGTAGTTTACTTATATCTTGTAGAACTTTTTTTATAAAAGTTTGTAAGATACTATGTATTAATGCAATGACAAGTTGAGGTTTTTAAATATTGTGTTTTATGACTTTTACATACAAAGTTGATGCCGTGATTGAGTTGGATATATTGCCATGTTATAAGTGAAGGTGTGATAGTTAACACGCCATTATTATAGATTATATACTGGAATGTCCTCAGGGTGTTTTGGTATGTAATTTATGGTAGTAGGGTGCTACAAGTTTTTGGTATCAGAGCATGGTTTGGCATTTGTAGGGACTTATAAGAGATTTGAGACATGATGAATAATGACAAACCCAGTTTATGATCATAACTAATTTTTTTTATAGGTCATCTGCTATAGGCGATCGGGTTGGAGAGTCAGCTGACATAGAGTCTATAGGAGTTTATAGAGAGTCTCTTGTACCTGAATTTGCTCAAATGCCTCCGAGAATCCCGGAGAGATGAGAAAGGAGATACGATAAGCTGAGAAAACAGGGGGTTGTTGACTTCTACGGAAGTACAAACCCTGTATAGGCAGAAGGGTGGTTAGAAAGAAATGAAAGGGTGTTCGATCAGATGGATTGTGAGGCAGATGAGAGATTTGATTATGTTGTCTCACTACTACAAGGTCCAACATATTAGTGGTGGAAGACTATTCCAGGCAGTAACAGCAGACCTTGTGGTTTGACCTGGGAAGATTTTCTGAGGGTGTTTAGAGAGAATTATATGCCTAAGATTTATCTGGATAGAAAAATGAAAGAATTTATGGATCTGAAGCAAGGCAGACTCACAGTGGCAGAATATCAGATAAGATTCAATGAGTTAATAAGGTATGCAACTGTAATGACCCCAACTGAAGAAGACAAATGTAGACGGTTTAAGAATGGGTTGAACATGGAGATCAAAACAAGGCTAGCTCTTTCTAATTTAGGTAGTTTCACAGAACTGCTAGCAGCCTCACTCAGAATTAAGTAGTTATTAAAAGATGGTCAGAGAGAGTACAAATAAGAGTTTAAAAGGAAGAGGCAGATTGAATATCAAACTGATTATGGAAGAAGCTTCAATAAATGCTAGAACAGATCGTTTCGATTCCATACTAGATTGAGAGAATCAGGATTTAAACTAAGAGGTGGATTTGTTCAGACAGATAGTGGTAGAGGATCTGGATCAGTGTCAAGAGGACAGTCAAAACAGATGCCTGATTGTGAATATTGTGGTAAGAAGCATGGTGGTCAGTGTTGGAGGTTATTAGGAGCTTGTTTCCATTGTGGCTTTATAGAGCATCAGATTTGAGATTGCCCCAAGACTTTGGGACCACGGTCTGGGATGAGAGGAGGAACAGTAACTGAAGCAACTGTATAACAGAGTAGAGCTGTCGGTTCTAGATATAGAGGCAGAGGTAGAGGCAGAACTCAATCAGCAGGGCCTAGTGTTAGGACAAAGGTGTGGAGTAATCAACCGCAATCTTAGGCTAGGGTCTATGCCATTACCAGACAGGAGGCACATAACTCCCCAAATGTGGTAGTAGGTGTGTTGAATGTTTTTAATTTTGAAGCATTTGCATTGGTAGATCCAGTATCTACACATTCATTCATCACACCGCATCTAGCATCTATATTACATTGTAAGTGAGAAATGTTGAATACTGGTTTAGTGGTAAGTACTCCAATGGATAGCACAATAGTGATTGGTGAGGTATGTAAAAGGTACCTAGATCGGATTGATCAGGTAGAGTTAGAAGCTTATTTGATCATATTACAGTTGAGAGAGATAGACCTCATCTTAGGCATGGATTGGTTCACCGCTCATAGGACAGTGATGAATTGTTATACTAAGGAGGTAGTTCTTGAATCCCCTAATTAGTCGAGAGTGGTGTTTCGAGGAATTAGTCAGGCAGTGCCAGCCAAACTAATTTCATTCATGAGTGCTTTGAGATTGATTCGAGGTGGATGTGAGGCTTATCTGTCCCACGTAGTTAATACTCGGAATGAACAAACCATTAAGGATATTCCTATTGTTAGGGAATTTTTGGATGTGTTTTTTGCTGAACTACCGGGATTACCCCCAGAAAGGGAGACAGAGTTTACTATTGATCTTGTTCTAGGTACCGCTCCTATATCAATTCCTCCATAAAAGATGGCACCTATCGAACTGAAGGAACTGAAGATCCAGTTGTAGGAGTTGTTAGATAAGGGTTTTATTAGACCCAGTGTGTCACCTTGGGGAGCTCCAGTATTATATATGAAGAAGAAGGATGGAACTCTTAGATTGTGTATTAATTATCGAGAATTGAATCGGGTAACAGTTAAGAATAAGTATCCATTGCCAATGATTGATGATTTGCTTGATCAGTTACAGGGAGCTCAGGTGTTCACAAAGTTAGACTTGAGATCAGGATATTATCAGTTGAAAATAGTTGAGGCTGATGTATCGAGGAAAGCATTTAGAACAAGATATAGGCACTTCGAGTTTTTGGTGATGTCATTTGGATTGAATAATGCCCCAACAGCTTTTATGGCCCTGATGAATAAGGTATTTCAACCTTATTTGGTTCGATTTGTGATTGTTTTCATCGATGATATTTTGGTGTATTCAAAGTGTAGAGAGGAACATGCAGAACATTTGAAACTAGTTCTATAGATAACGAGGGAGAAAAGGTTGTATGCCAAGTTCAGTAAGTGTGAATTTTGGCTTGATCAAGTAGTATTCTTAGGTCATATTATGTCTGGAAAAGGTATAAAAGTAGACCCAAAGAAAATAGAAGCAGTAATGAAGTGGGAAGCTTCAAGAAATGTGACAGAGATTCGGAGTTTTCTTGGAATAGCTGGTTATTACAGAAGATTTGTCGAGGGGTTTTCACTGATCTCAGCCCCTCTGACAAAGCTTCTGAGAAAGAATGTACCTTTCATATGGAATGACGATTGTCAGCGAAGCTTTGAGGAGCTAAAGCATTGGTTAAATATAGCACCAGTGTTAGCTATTCCATCTGGATCTGGAGGGTATGTAGTGTAAAGTGATGCTTCATATGTTAGACCCTGTTTTCGGAGTCTAACTTCTGCTTGCTCTGATACCACAACTTTTGGGCCCCGTTTTTGGAGTCTAACTCAGAGGTCATAAAACGTGAGCTTATTACCATAACGTGGGCGTAATCCAATGAAAAACACCTTAACCA
>JAOQMS010071653.1:0-22984 GCA_027563885.1 Erythroxylum longipes
ATAAAAGCATGAAGATGAATTAATAATGGTTAAGGTGTTTTTCATTAGATTACGCCCACGTTATGGTAATAAGCTCATGTTTTATGACCTCTGAGTTGGACTCTAGAAACGTGGTCCAACAGTATCAGAGCAAGCAGGAGTTAGACTTCAAAAACGGGGTCTAACAGTTGTGGTATCAGAGCACGAGTTAGACTCCGGAAGCGGGGTCTAACAAGTATCTTCAAAAATTTTTCTTTTTCCTGTACCTCTTCCTTCTAGACTTTCTATTCAATCTAAGGGAGATAGACGCTGCATCCAGAGATCCCATAACTTCCCCTGCTGTCACAAAAGGAGTCTTAGTTAGCTCTTCCTTTATCTGTATGCTCTCCATATCTAAACTGAACCTTTTCTCCTTCACTAGTAAACTTCTCTTCCACATGGTTGAGATCACTAGATTCAAGGCCTCCCCTGTCTGCTGTTTAATCCCTTCTCACTGTTTTCCCCCAAGTTGATATCCTTGCTGTCTGAACATCAATTTATTCTAGTGCTATCTCAGCCTTGTTGTTATCTTCTGTATTTTTCTATAGAGTTCAACCACTTTTCCCCTCGTGCCTTAGACCTTGCCTTATTAACCCCCTTTAAGTTAGTGGCTTTGTTTTTGTGATTATCACTACTTTGGGATCCTCCTTCAACTACGGTAATCTCCTCCAAATTCATATCTTTCTCAGGGTATTCCTCTGCTGCCTACTTTTCACCCCTTCCTTCTCCTTGTTCTTGCTACCTCGAGCATCACCTGCCACTTCTTTTCCATCTATATTGTTTTCCTTTTGAACTGAAGCATCCTTGGACCCTTGCTGTCCCTCCTAGTTTTCCTTTTTGCTCCATATTTGTTTTTCCTCTTTGGATTTTGGTTTCCACATATACGAAACCCCTATAGAGTCTTCTTTTAGTTCACCATCCTGCTTCAATCTGATTATTCTCAAAGAATCAGGGAGTTTCTTTGATATATCTACATCAATACACACCCGGGCATACCCGATTCTCTTTTTAAGAGTAGTATTCTCATCTAATCCTAGGGGTTTCCCTATTTTATTCACAATATAACTCATACATTTTACGAACCAATATTCCAAATGCACCTTATGAATATTGGCCCATAGAAGGATGAAGTTTAGCTTGCTTCTGTCCAATTTCACCTCCAGTTGCTCTTGATAAGTATAGGGTGCTCATCACGTGCCATGGCCCTACTTCCAGAACACTCTGCATGTTCTCCTCTATATTGAACTTAAATACAAAAAGTTCATCCTCGTTCACCATAACATTTTCCAACCCCTTATTCCTCCAAGCAATCATAACCTATTTGCTAACCAAAGGAAATGCTAGAGGCTTCTTGAGCAAAAAATCCACAAGCGAGCTTTTCCATATATGCGCACCTTGATGTAGCACTTCTAGAGGTGCCTGGATTGACCTCTCCTCATCATATTCCACAAATATCAATTTGCAAAGACACCCTGAGTCACCTACGATTGTTTTCTATATTGTTTTCCCATTCCCATTTGCCTCTCTACGGTGCTATTTGCATGGTGAACCAATAGGGGAAACTCTGAAGGGGAAACTCTGAAGGGTTAATTAGGTTTGTTGTTGTGTTTTGGGGAATCTCTGTGTCAGGGAGAGGTTGGTTTTTAGGTATCATTATCGGGTGCCTCTTGCTCCATTCAGGTGGGTGGTCCACATATTCAGGGAGTTATGTGTTTGGTGAATAGAGACAAAGAGATCAGGTGTCGTATATCGTTGGTTGGTTCTTGAATCTTGAATCTTCAAAGTTTTTTTGTTGAAATTTTGCTTTATCCTCAAAGATTAATGTAGTATTGATCAAAATGAATATAGAACATCTTCAAAACAACTTCAGAATGTTTCCTAGCCAAAGAAATCTCTCTTTTTTACCTCCTCTGCTCTTAAAAACTCAAAAAACATATATATAATAGAAAATAAAAAATCAAAATTATTTATCTCCCTCTCCCTCTCCCTCTTCCTTTCCCCTTTTCTCTTTTTTATATCTTGATGTTTAAAAACAATTTTGGATATGTGTTTTAAAAGTGAAGATATGGCTTGTGGAGTTTTATATCCTGCTAGATGAGGGTTCCAAGTATTCTTTGTCTTGAATTCATCTTAGTGGAAGGCATTTGATGTAGAGAAATATGAGGTTAATGAAATTTGTAGAGTTTTAGCCTACTTATACAATTATCTCAATGTAAAATACATATCAATCTATAAGTATGGAGACTTTTCCTTTTTAAACAAGCCTTTAGATTAATAATCACAAGTTAGTCTAAAGGTGATTATTATTCCTTTGTCCAAAAATTTTTATAAGTAATTTTTATAATTAATTTATTTGTTTCCTCGTAGTTTGCCTATTACTAAGAAAATAATGTTGTTTAAACATATATTTTCACAAAGTGAAGCAAATTGATTCATGTCATATATAGAGAGTATCAATTTGAAGGTTTTTAGAGATCTTCTATATCCATTAATAACAAGATAATATTTACTTCTTTTATATTTTTATTATTAGAAGCAATGTTTTGAAGATGAAAATTTTTTGTGTCTTTTGTAAAAAATCCATTGGGAACCTCACTGACTAATAATGATTTTCATAATTCTAAGTTGATTATGATTATAATTACTTTAGAATCTAGAGAATTTGAATGTGTGATACCAAAAGTGACTACAGATAAATTGGAGGAATCTAAGTAGGTGATAATTAATTAAAATCTTAAACGAAAGAGGTGTTGGAATTAATGTTTTTCTCTTGAAATATCAAGCCAAGGAACCCCTCAAATTTAGTTTAAATTGTTTTTTATAAGTATAGAGAGGAACACATGTTCAAATGTGACTGTGTTATAAGTCATATACTACATGTTTTAGTTTCAGGGAGAAACACAATTACGGACACATCCATGTTCTAAACAGTGTAAAATATAACTCTTTACGAAGAGAAACACATGTATTTATATGTTCATATTTTAGGTTATGTATTCAGTACAAGATTTTTAGAAAAGGAACATGTTTAGGTTCCAAATCGTGTGTTAGGTTGCGTTCATATTTAAGAACTAATGCATTAATGATGTTCAACATATTTGTTATAATGACTTGAAAAATCCAAGTAGATTGTACCATGTTGGGTTTGAATAAATTAACTTGGTTCATATGTAACTTGTCTATATGTTTGATTAAGTTGTTGTAATTATTAGAGCTAAGAATTTGAAGTTTGATTACTAATTAGTGGGGTTAATTAAACTACTATACTTTAGAGACAACATAAGCATGCCCTGACTATTAGGTTGCTTTTACTTATTTATTTATAGAAAATTATATTTGTAAGTGACAAGAGAGTAGCCAAATGTATGTCATACTCTCCTTTCTATATCTATACATATTTTTATAACAAAAAAAGAAGTCTTTGACCCAAAAATATAAGCTATTGTAAAACTTGTTCTTTCTCTTTCACCGATAAAGTTCCAACTTTATTCCAAACAAATGACCTATACTTTTTGACATAGTATCAAAGCTCTTATTGTTCATTTTCTACTTTTGCGTTTTGTGTGAGTGTTAGTGAGATAAAAATTACAACTTCTTTAAAATTTGACATGGTATTAGGGTTCTAAAGATGTTAAGGGCTTGTTTAAGTGAAATCTAAAAGAGAATAATAACTCTTCTTCCTAAATATACAACAAAACTAAAGTTGTCCAATTATACTACAATAATGACTTTAATAAGTTTTTCGTACAACTTCTTCTCTCATATTCAATCATAACAAGTGTGCTATATGGAATGTTAAGATGAAAGCTTAGTTTAGAGCTTATGACATTTAGGAAATGGTGGAACCAAGTGTTGAAGCCCCTCCATTACTATATAATCCAACAGTTAATCAGCTGAAAAACCATAGTGAGGAGAAGGCAAAAAAGATATAAGGCACTTGCAATTATACATGCTTTAATTTTAGAAGTTATTTATGCAAGAATAAAAAATTATGAGATTGAAAAAGATTCTTGTAACAAGATAATGGAATAGTTTTAAGGGTCACATAAAAAAGACAATTATAAATCCTCAACCTTTAGAGAGAGTTTAAGCTATTTACTATACAAGAACATGAATTTGTCAAAGAATTTAGTGACATACTCAAGAAGATTCTAAATTAATTAAGGCTACTTGGAGAATACTTATAAGATGAAATTTATTGTTTAAGTCTTTGTAAGTGTCCCAGAAAGATTTGAAGCCAAAATCTCAGCGATGGAGGAGTCTAAGATAACTCACAACTATATTTATAAAGCTTATGAGCTCTCTTTAGAGTCAAGAGTATAGAATGATGCAAAAGCAATAAGAAGAAATTAGATAAGGGGCATTCAAAACTAAGCTAAGTCTTAACTAAGCTAGTATGAATTAAGTAAAAGGAAGGAATAAAATAAGACAGAAAATAATATAACGAAAGCAAGGAGGCAAATTTACACCTTACAAATATTGCAAAAAAAGAAACCATACACTAAAGTATTGTTAATTCAGGAAAAATATAAAATGTAAGGCAAGTAATCAAGTTGAATATATTGAAAATTTAGGCAATTCAAAGGACAAGGAACCTAAACAAGAAGGAAAAGTAGCTAAGGTTAAGGAAAATAAAGAAGAGAACTTGTTTATAAACTTTGTAGTGTCTAGTTACAATAACAAGTAGGAGTGACTTGTAGACTTGGATTACATATTTCATATGGCCTATGATGAGTCCATATTTAAGGTCTTTGATAAGAGTTTCAATCAAATATAATAGTTAACAATAGAGAGTACGTAGAGATGAAAGGAAATGGAAGAGATGTTATCAAAATTCTTTCATATATCAAGTTAATTACTGATGTATTATAAATTTGAACAAAAATCTTCGTAATATGAGTCAATTAGTTAGCAAGGTTTTACACTTTATTAAAGATGGTTGCATGATATTTAATATAAATAAATATGAAATATTGAGAGTGTAATATCCTGTTTCCCTACTAAGGGTTAGAACCCTAGATATCTGTAAATGAGAAATAACAATGAGAGATTAGAAAAATGCATTTCATACTCATGCATAATATAGCATTCATGTACGTGAAATTGATTATTGCACACATTACAATAATTTGTTCATGCACTCATTTGACATTACCTGGTATAAATAATTGATTTAATGTGATTATAATATGAATGGATTTTGTGTCTTGAAAATTTATTTGGTGTATTAAATTATTGACTTAGAATTTTTGGTGAAATTTAGGAATTTTCTGGAATTTTGGGCATTTATGGACTAGAAAAAATACCAAGTAGCAGAGCAATTAATAAATGGTAGTAAAAATAAGTGACGGGTGACAAAATAAATAATTGATATATGATATTGGGATTTAATGACACACGTTGTTTAAAATTGGGAGTCAATTAAATTAGAATTGGGAGGCAAATGGAATAGTTTTTAAAAAGACCATAAGAGAACCATGAGAAAGTGACATGTGGCAAGTGACAAGTGTCACTTGCCACACCACTTGTTTCCCATGAATTTTATTAAGTGAAAGACCAATCCTCATTTTTGGTCTTTCACTTGCTATTTGCTTCTCTCTCTTCGTAAGTTTCTCTCCCACATTCATCTTCTTCATTTCATCTTCTTCTTCTCGTTTTTTCTTCACCAAACTTTATTAATGTTGCACCTTGTTTTCATTCATCATTTACACCTATTTTTCTTTGTCTTCTTCATCTTGCTACAAAACGACCCAACCCATTCCTCCATGAGAGTTGATGGTTGTGTGATACATAGGAAAGATAGGGTTAGGTGATTTTTGAAGATCTTGAAGCTTAATCAAGTAAGTAGATCTAAACCTTTATGGGTTGTTTAAATATAAGCATATGTGATGATAGTTTGGGATGACATGAACATGATAAAGGTGTTAAAATGTGATGTTATGTTGATGAGGAATTAAGTGTGTTATGCTATATTCTTGTTCATATGATGAGAAATAATTCATAAGTTGAAATAGGGATGATTTTGAGATGAATTAAGGGTATAAATGATGTTTAAAAATGATAAAAATGTTGATGAATGTATGGATACTTTGATGTTATGTTTTTATTCATAAAATGAAAAATGATTTGTAAATTATTTTGTGGATGTTTTGAATTGGAAACAGATGTGATCTTGATGAATAAATGACATAGAAATGATAAAATAAGCTTAGGATATGTTAGATGTAACATGTAGGAGTTGAAGAGCTGAAAAATTTGAAAGAAGTGTGCTAGAATATTAAAGGAGTATTTTTACTAAACACACATATGTATTTTGGCCATATGTTTATCTGTAGATATCCAAATGGGAAGATTTTTAATTTATATTAAATTAAAGACATATGGCTACAATTTGCATGAAGGAATTGAATTTGAATTCTTTCTGTAAGGGTCTTGAAATTTGGCTTGAAGTTGAGAACTGTGTGAGTCATGGTATGAGAACATTCTGTAGTATTTTAGATATAACTTGCAGAATACTAAACCAAACCGCATGAATTTTATGTCATTAGAAACTTAATACATAGAGGAACATTTTTTTAGAGACGGTGTTGCCTAAATACCTTATTTTTAGGTCATAATGGTCATATAAAATTGACCTAAAGATTTTCCTTGAGAAAAACTGAAAAACTGCAAAATAAATGGGAGATTAGTTTCTGTCACGATCGTGGTAGGGGCAGTGATTTTTCATGGTAATTATGCAATGATTGAACAAATTAAGGATGAGGTATATAATTATGATGTTTTGGGACTTAATTAGGGCTTAAAATGAACATATTTTGATGTTGGAAAAGTTGGTTAAATGTGTGATAAGTTTTGATTGATCTTGATGTTATACTTTAAGGGAAAGGATGTAGATGGCAATGCATCTAAATGTGAAATGTTTAGAGTGTTAAATGAGGACATAACATAGTGAATGAATTGTTTGATGCTTTATGAATGAGATATGTTATAGAAAAAGGATAGGATTGCATGAATGATGGGATTTAATTGAATGTTTATATGATAGAGCAATTAATAAGGTGTGTGCAATATGTGTATTGCATAATGTTGATATACAGGATAGAACGTCAGCATCCAGTCATTTCTGGATCATGGAAGCTAATGCTAATCTGGAGCGTACTGTGAGTCGACCTAGATGGTCTCACTTTCATTATTTTTTCTGTTTTAAATTTATGTATTGAATTACTACTGAATGTGAATGTAATTGATACAATTTCGGACATTAATAGTCCGAGGAGTTTGATAAATGTGAGAACATAGGAAATACTCATTGTATGTGAATTGGACTGAAATAAGTGATTCTTAATATTATTGTTGAATGCCGGACATCAATTCGATGAATATATGTGAATGTGAATGTGGAAAATTGAGCATTAGTGATTGTTTGAAAATATGTGAATTTAGTGCATTTCATTACATAAATGCATGAAAGATAAATGCTGTTATGACCAGAGTAGCCACTGAAAATAGCTTAAAGCTCAGAAATTGAAAAAGAGCTTAAAGCTCAAAATGTGGTAAGAGCCTCTAACTCACTATGTAAAATGAGCCTTGTATCTCCAACAGATAAGGAACATTTAATAATGAGCCCAGTATCCACAATAGATACGAGACAATTATAGGCACTCGATCACAACAATAACAATTGAAAGTAGGTTTCATGTACATTGCATATATAATTGATATGTATGTTTAAATTATTGAAATGCACTGTTTAAATTATTTCTGAATGTGAAATATGAATTAAGTGAATATGAAGTTTATGTGATTCAACATGATGATTAGTGAAATGATGTGAATTACGTGATTACATGAATTGATGTACAATGTAATTGAGTGAGCTATCGAGGATGGTCCACTCACTGAGTTCTCAAAACTCAACTTAATATTGCAACAAATTTTTCAGGCTCAGGTAGATCTTTAGTTAGACAAAATTGGAGTCTAACCACTGCATTCAGATAAAAGATAGAGGTTGGGATCAATTGGCGTCTGTATATGTTTTCTGTAAAATTTGTATTAAATATTGTATTCCACAAGCTTGATTTATTATATAAATGAATTATGTTTGTAATAACAGTTATGTTCAAAGAAATTTTGTATTTTGTAATGGGCCTAAAAGATTATTGAAATTCCGACAATGTGTTTAATGTTTGATCAAGTGTGAGTTTGTGATGACATTTGTAATTGGTGATGTTTATAAATAAAATAGGCCGAAATGATTATGAGTTTTTCTAAAAATGCGTGTGTTACGTGAAATTTTTTTAATGGTTATGATTGACTGACTGTCCTAGCTCTCCACCCTTGTAGAGTGTATTCTCAAATACCGTCGATGTGTTCAGGAATATGCCCTATAGGAGTGGGGTGCTACAGAGAGTATACATATAACACATTGTTCCTTATTATTTGGTCTCAATTTAAAAATATAAAGAAAAGGTCAATAAATTTGCTATAATTTTTATAGTTGATAAAAAGTAACTAGGCATAATAATAAGGGTGGTAATAATGTTGAAAATATGAAGAAAAAGGTTGTTGTAAGTAAAAATTTAAATGATGTTGAGGTCGTGAAACTAGTAGAGATAAGGTTCATGACAGATTTGAAGGCCTGACAAAATTCAAATGTTACTCCATTTTAGAGCAAAGAAAAGTTGTAAATCTTGCTTCTAAAGTTGGAAAGGATGTTTCAGTTGAAGGGTTAACATTTTTTAGTTAAGATTCATAATGAATGCGATAAGAAAAATATAAAGCAAGCTTATTATGCTAAAGTTATTAAAAGGCAAATTTAGGTTAAAACAACAATTAAGGAGCTTGGAATGATTGCTAAGACTCATAACCAAAGAGGGTGATCAAACCACAAAAAACAAAAGTTTAATAATAGAATGAAGTTACCTCATTTCTCATCAAAGGAGCAAGTTGCAGCCATGGTGAAAAAATTCCTTTCAAGAAGAAGAAATGATGCCTTAAGGGAGAAACTTGGTGTTTTAGGAAAGAAAATCAAAGAGGAGTGTTGGAATTAATATTTTATCTTGAAACTTCAAGTCGAGGAATCCTTTAAGTCTAGTTCAACTTGTTCTTGATAAGTATAGAGAGGAATAAGGGCCCAAACATGCCCGTGTTTTAGTTAATGTAATGCATAATTTAGCTTCAAAGAGGTACACAAACACAAATACATTTGTTTTTCAAACTATGTAAAATACAACTATTTTAAAGAGAAACACTGACATATATATAGTCTTATTCTACATCGTGTCTTCATTATAAGATTTTTAGAAGAGGAACATATATGTATCAAGTCGTGTTCACGTTAATGAATTACGATAACAATAATATTTGGTACATTTGCTATGATGAATTGAAAAAGTTTAAGTAAATGATTCCATATTGAGTTTGAATAAGTTAATTTCATTCATTTATAACTCATCTAAATTTTAGTCAAGTTATTGTAACCATTAGACCTAAGAATTTGGAATATAATTACTAAGTAGTGGGGTTAGTTGAACTCCTTATACTTTAAAGATATCATAAGCATGTTTTGACTTTAAGATTGCTCTTGCTTACTTACTTGGAGAAAATCATTGTTGTTAGTGACACGAGAGTGGCCAAATGTGTACTATACTTTCTCTTGTATATATATATATATATAGTTGTAAAATTTGTTTTTCTTTTCTTCTACAAACGTTCCCGTTCTATTCTAAACATGTAGCTGACATATTTTGACATAATATTAAATCTCTTGTTATTCATATTATGCTCTTAATAGATAAACATCACAATTTCTTCAAAGTTTGTCAAGAGGCAAAAAAAGGAGTCCTTTTTTGTGATCTAAGACATGGACATGGATATGGACAAAGACATAGATAACATATTTTTTTAACCATTTTAATTATTAACTTAATATTGAATTTATTATTTATATTTTGATTTGACATTGGAACTGATTATGTTGTTCTATACTAACAATGTTAACAGTAGAATAAATGAAAACTATATTTATAATAAACTAAAATTTTGAGCATTTGATTAATATAATTTATAGATTTAACCAATATTATAAAATTAAGTAAAATTTTATTAAAATATAATTTATTTAATATTTTAGGAACATCTTCCTCCACCATTAAACCTAATTAAATCATGCAAGAAATTGAAGTAATAAAGTAAAAAATATTGAAAAAATAATACAAGGATTAAAGTACTACAAACAAACTTTTTATGTATGGAAAGAAATTAATAAGGAAGTTTGACATACAATGTTATTACGCACCAAGGATGAGGTCCAAAGTAGAAGCAAGTCTAAGACATCTTTCATACGTTTCTCTCCATCATAATCTGATAGTTCCACAAACATTGTCTTTGTATACTGTGGCTCTCCTCTCCAAAAAGCTTATTAGCAACAATTACATATAATTTATATGAGTATAGATGATATAACACACCTAATAAGTTTAAGTTGCATCATTTGATATCTAAGTATTAGAGAAGTTGAAAATTTAAAATTATTTATATAAGAGATAAATTTTGATTCAAATGAAGAGAATTATCATTTAATCGATTAGATTTGCATAAAGAGAAAATGAGTTTTCTTATAAGTATTCTTTACATAAAATTTAATCATATCCTAATAAGATAAGTGATGTGATTAATGATGCATATGAATATGATATGATCTTGTTTATTTATATTTCAATTTCCTATAAATGATATCATAACACATTAAATATACATCTTAATTATATTATGATCATTATAAAATTAAATTGAAATTTGTGTTTTTGTTGAATTGAATGTTTTCTGTAACCTATTTTAATTATAAGTGATAATTATCAAGATCGTGAGAATATCCAATTTAATATGAAAAGATAATAATTAATTATTTGTATCAAGTATATTAATACTCTTCTTCTATTGTCTTATGTGCAAATATGATATTGTTTTATTTAGTTATTTATTTTCATCTTGCAAAGTTTTATCCATAGCTTGGTTTGGCAAGGCAAAATAGAAAATTAAAAAAAATAGAAAAGTAGAGTCGATAGAAATTTTGGAAAGACAGAGAATGACTATTAGTATTTTCAATTAATGGCTGCAAAGATGCACTGTATTTATTAGAATTCCTAGAAGAACAAAACTCATTAATCTAAATGTATGAATTTCACATGCATCATTACTTTACTGATTAAATTCCACTAAAGTTTTTACAAGATATTGAATTGTGCATGCAATGTATATAGTGGAATTCCAAAAATAGCAAAACTCCCAAGCATTAGAGAAGACCAAAAAAGGTAGCATTGATACCTTGTGGAACAAAAACAAGTTGAAAACATAGTCAACTCCCAAGAACTATAAAATTTGACAGTAGATACTGTAAACCAATTCAAAATAGATTCAATATTAATATATGCTATAATCATAAATAAATTAGATGTGGAAGAGATTAGTGTACCTCTTGTCATTGATACTCTTACTTGAAAAGTTCCAAATGTTATATGTTTTGGAGTTCTTCTAAGCTCTTAGTCCCACAATTGATGGTATATTATAAAAAGAGTAAAATGAACTTAGGAACTAAAGCCTTATTCAAAAAAAATATTAATGTACTTTCGTTAAGCACATTAACCATTAAAAAGTAGGTACCACAAAATTAAGAATTTATTTGCCACTAAAATAGTGAACATTAGATCACTTATGAATTGTTAAAACTACTAAAAAAAAGAAATATCTCATATTCTCCCAATTAGTCTATATGTTTGACTTATATTAATCTCCAATCTGAATACAAAGTTGTGGTAGTTGGAAAGAGGATGAATCTATTATTGGCTATCATCTTTAATCTGTATCTAAGTTCAAAACCCACCATAACAAAGAAAAAAAAACATGAAACAAACCCAAATCATAGACAATTGAGCATTCATTACACTAAAAAAATAGAGATGTTGGAAAATGAATAACCTAGCATTGAAGTGACCAAGATTAAGCAACGTCGAAGGAACACTGGTAACATCTCATTCTCTGGCAGAATGGAATCTTGAATGTGATCAAAGCATCACTCTCCACCGCTGTGCTTGTTTGGAGTATGAGTGACTCCAAGATGTTATCCCTTTAGCATATGAAGAAATCTCACAGCTAGACGGAAACAGACCGTGGATCAAAGGTTAGCTAGATCACATATATGACAATGGTGAGTAAAATCTTCAAGGTAACTTAGCAAGTTAGATCAATTATATTACGAGTTTTGTTAGAGTTTCAGACCCTGTACGAACTAACTCAGCAAAGGCTAAGCTCTTGATATACTAAGGACTTAGTGTATGCTTAAATGAATGGACCATGACTAATGGACTTGACATGGGTAAGCATTGGATCTGACTAGTGTGCTATGAAAGGCTTTGGTGATGTGAGCATGACTGTGGGACTTTGTAAGCGAAATTCCATCAAAGATGAGCTACTAATGTCGGAGGGACCAATAACAAGATCAAGAGCTAAGAAGTTTAAAAAAGCACTTCTATCCTATATGGGCCGAATTATAGATGGCATGGAATCTCAAGAGACAATAAGGGCTAATGACAAGATAACTAATCAAATTAGGTGGACTAAGCAAGAAAACTTTCCTTCTTATTTAATTAATTAGTTTATGTTAGAAGCAGAACTTTCGGTAGCCCACTACTTATGTCTTAGCTTGTTTAAATTTTTAAGGTTTAATGGGTTGTATTTTAGAAACATTAGTTTAGGCTTTAATTATTTTGGAGAAAGGCCTATGTTTAAAGGCCTTTTATGTAGTTAGGATTTTTTTAAGTGGTATAAGTACATCATAATAAATATTATTTAGGGTTAGATTGGTTTAATAAAGTATTCTATAGAGGCGAATTTCTTGTCTTCTTCTATTGCATCAAGAATATAGTTCTTATTAAAGTAAATACTTATGGAGAATTTCTATTCTTGTTTTCAAATCAACCTTATTATATGTGATCGGGGATTCATTAGGGTTGGGGATTTTGTATTGTTCATATTCTATGCAACATGTGTGTTTAAGGGGTTTCAGGTTCTTTAGCCTTAGGATTCTACATCATTTAGTATCAAAGCTTGAATTAGGATAAAATCTTACTTATCTTGTGTTTATGTGCTATTATTACTATTATTTCCCATTAGAACTCAAAATTGTGGTTCATCTTATTATTGTGTTTTTCTGAAAAAACAAAAAAATCAATAGTTAGATAAGAAGAAAATGTTGCTACAGTAAACAAAAGTAAAAAAACGAAAAATTTTCAGTAGCTAGCAAGAAGAAAACATTGCTACAGTAAAAAAAAAGTCAAGAAAGAAACAAAAAAACAAAAAAACAGTTGCAAAAAATATATATCTTTGGGGTTGGCTTGATTATAGGATTTTCTTTTGCTGGTTTCCTATTTTGTTTAGTGTCTTTACATCTTTGCATTCAAGTTAATTTTTCCACTAGGGAAATTTCAATTCTTGCATTTATGCATTAATTTCGTCATTTTCTTTCATTCTAAGTTTCTATTTTTTATCTCTTATTGTTTCTTTTTGTTTCCATTTACACCATAATTAATAAATTGATTCTTGTTAATTCAAATTCTGTATTTTTTTGGGCATCATACATCCTTTCCTTTTGTGTGCCCATTTTGTCTTCATTCATTTTGGTATACTTGATTCTAGATTTGTGTTCATCTTCTTTCCAAGGTATTTTCATTGCATTCCTAAATCTTAATTTGTTGTTTGTGCATTACCTTAACTGGAAACTAAATTCTAAAGTGCAATTGAGGACATCAAGCTTGAGTGGAAAAAAGGCTTGAGTGTGTAAGCTTAAAAGAGGGGAAAAAAACCAATTTTGAGTGAAACATGAGTGGAGTGTCATCTTTTGAGTGAAGCATATAAGATAGTGACTTGTGAGGTTATCTTTTATCATTAACCATTTTTCTTGCAGCTTTTATCATAAGAATGGCCAATAGAAGGGATGGAAGGGAAACATTACTGAGGAGGACGATAATGTGCCTAATTTGAAAGTGATGTATAAGGCATTCATGAATGAGTTCAAGAAGTTATCTATTATGATGGATGAGATGGATGAGAGAATTAATGAAACCAGTAGAATCCAAAACCGTAGTAGATCAATTAGCAGTCATAAGAATTGGGAGGAAGAATTGGAAAGAATATATGATGAGTATGAAGATGAAGTGCAATCCGTGAGGGGTAGAATAGGGAGGGAAGAAAGAGTGGAGAGAAAAGACAACAACATTAATGCCATCAAGATGAAAATTCTATCCTTCAAAGGTCGGAATGATGCTGAAGTGTACTTGGAATGGAAAAGAAAGGTGGATATGATTTTTGCTTATCATAACTATTCTGAAGATAAGAAAGTGAGATTAGCAGCAGTGGAATTCTCTGATTATGCATTAGTTTGGTGAGATGAATTGGTAAATAATAGGAGGAGGAATAGGGAACCACCTATGAAAATAGTGATGAAGAAGAGGTTAGTAACACCTTATTACTATAGAGAGTTACACCAGTAATTACATAGCCTCACACAAGGAACCAGATCAGTAGAAGACTATCACAAGGTGATGGAGATACTATTGATTAAAGCTAACATAGAAGAGGAGGAAGAGGTGACAATGGCTTAATTCATGGGTGGATTGAATAGGGAAATTGCTGATATGGTTGAATTGCAACATTATGTGGAGGTGGAGGACTTTGTGAGCATTGCCATAAAGGTTGAGAGACAAAAAAAACAAAGAAGGGTAGCCAAGTCTTTCTTAAATTCCAACAGTAAATGGAATCCAAAATGGAGCAAAAATGAAGATAAGAAGAGGGAGAACTATGTGGATTCCAAAAAGAAAGGCAATTAGTTAAACAAAGGCAAGGAGAAGAGTACTTCAATTAAAAAAGGTACCTCATTCATCCTCTAAACCTTCTAAACATAGGGATATTAAGTGCTTTAAATGTCAAGAGCGTGGTCATTATGCATCTAATTGTCCCAATAGGAAGACTATGTTTGTTAAAGGTGGTGAAATTGTTTATCAGTTTGATGATGGTAATGAGTCTGATGGTAGTGATTTAAGTATGCCACCTTTGGAATATTTTTCTGATGTTGATGAGGATGTTGAGTATGCTGTGAAGGGTGAATCTTTAGTTGCTAGACATGCATTGAACTTGAATGTGAAAAAAGATGGCCTAGAACAAAGGGAGAACATAATTCACATGAGATGCTTAGCAGGTGGGAAAACTTGAAGCGTGATTATAGATGGGGTTAGTTGCACTAATGTGGCTAGTACTACTTTAGTAGAGATGTTGGGACTAAAATGTGATAAACACCCTAATCTATATAGACTACAATGGTTGAATGAAAGTGGTGAAGTTAAAGTTACCAAGTAAGTAGTTGTTGCATTCTCTATTGGTAAATATGTGGATGAAGTTGTGTGCGATGTCATGCCTATGTAATTGGTCATATATTGTTGGGTAGGCCATGGCAATTTGATAGGCGTGTTATGCATAATGGGTACATGAATAGGTATTCTTTTATGTATAATGGGCAGAAAGTTACCGTTGGTCCTTTATCACCCAAAGAAGCATACCTTGAAAAATTGAAAATTCAACAATCATCAAGCCGAGATTCAGGTAGTGAGATGAAAAAGAAAGAAGAGAGAAAAGAGGCCATGAGAGAAAAGAATAAAATTAAAGGCCCAATGGTGAGTGACTGCACTAGTGAGGAAAATAAAGTGGGATGTGCAGGAGAGAAAAAGTTAGTGAATGAAAAGAAAGAAAAGAACGTGAAAAGTGAGCAAAGAAAAATTGAGAGGAGTGAAAAAGTTAAGACACAATCATGTTTTTATGAAAAAGAGAAAGAGTTAAAGAGTGCATACTTAAGTAAGAGAGCTTTGATCTTGATTCAGTTTAAGGAAACTTTGTTTACTAACACCAACTATGACCCAAGTTTGCCTAGTGTTTTTGTGACCTTGTTGTAGGATTATTGATGTTTTTCCTGAAGAGGTACCCATAGGATACCACCTTTGAAAGGGATTAAACACTAGATTGACTTGGTACTAAGAGCTCAAATCCCTAGTCATCCAGCTTACCAAAGCAATCTAGAGGAGACAAAGGAATTACAAAGGCAAGTGGATGAATAGCTTAAGAAGGGGGTACGTGAGGGAGAGCATGAGTCCTTATGTTATGCCAGTTCTTTTAGTGCTAAAGAAAGATGGAACTTATAGGATGTGTGTGAATTGTAGAGCGGTCAATAAGATTACTTTAAAGTATTGTCATCCTATTCCTAGATTAAATGATATGCTATATGAGTTGCATCGTGCTTACATATTCACTAAAATTGATTTAAAACGTGGCTATCATCAGATTAGGATGAAAGAAGGTGATGAATTGGAAAACTGCATTTAAGACCAAATATGGATTGTATAAGTGGTTGGTTATGCCTTTTGGCTTATCCAACACACCTAATACTTTCATACACTTAATGAATCATGGTTTGCATGAATTCCTTGGTAAATTTATAGTTGTTTACTTTGATGAAATCTTGATCTACAGTAAGAACTTAAATGAACATGTCATACATGTTAAGACTGTTTTGGATGTGCTTAGGAAAGAGAAGCTGTATGCAAACCTTAAGAAATGTTCATTTTGTATGGATAAAGTTTTCTTCTTAGGATTTGTGGTAAGTTCTAAGGGAGTTGAGGTTGACTCTGAAAAGGTGAAAGCTATTCAAGAATGGCCAACACCTAAGTCAATTAGTGAGGTTCGGAGTTTCCATGGCTTAGTAGGTTTTATAAGTTATTTATTAAAGATTTCTATACTATTGCCACTCCATTGAATGAGATCATTAAAAAGAATGTTGGTTTTAAATGGGAGAAAGAATAGAAAATTGCGGTTAATACTTTAAAGGAAAAGTTATGTACTACATCTATTTTATGTTTACCTGATTTTTTCAAGACTTTTAAAATTAAATATGATGCTTCTGGGATTGGTATAGGGGTTGTTTTAATGTAGGAGAATCATCCTATAGCATATTTTAGTGAGAAGTTGAGAGGACCAATTTTGAACTACTCCACTTATGATAAGGAGCGTTATGCCTTGGTGAGAGCTCTTGAAGTGTGGGAACATTACTTACTACCTAAAGAGTTCGTAATACATATTGATCATCAATCTCTCAAGTACTTGAAGGGACAAGGGAAATTAAGCAAAAGGCATGCAAGTTGGGTGGAGTATCTTGAAACATTTCTGTATGTGATTAAATACAAGCAAAGCAAGGAAAATGTTGTGGTTGATGCATTATCGAGAAGGTACACTTTGATTTCTATACTTACTTCTAAGTTACTTGGATTTAAGCATTTGAAAGAGTTGTATGTGGAAGATGTTGATTTTGCTAATGTATATCAAACTTGTGAACATGCTGCATTTGATAAGTTCTATAGGCATGAAGGATATATTTTTAGGGGTAAACAACTTTGCATTCCTGCATGTTCTATTAGAGAGGTGCTTATTAGAGAATCACATAGTGGAGGGTTAATGGGGCATTTTGGTGTGCAAAAGACCTTAGATATGCTTGGTGAATATTTTTATTGGCCAAATATAAGAAAATATGTGGAAACGGTTTGTGCCAAGTGTATTGCATGTAAACAAGCTAAGTTTAGGTCTATGCCTCATGGTTTGTATACACCTTTACCTGTACCTAGTGAACCTTGGGCTAATATATCTCTGTGGACTTTGTATTGGGTTTGCCTAGGACTAGGAAAGGTAGAGATATCATAGTTGTTATTGTGGATAGATATAGTAAAATGGTTAATTTCATTGCTTGTTAGAAAACAAATGATGTAACAAACATTGTTGATCTTTTCTTTAGGGAAGTGATTCGGCTTTATGGTATGCCAAAGACCATTTTTTCAGATAGGGACGTTAAGTTCCTAAGTCACTTTTGGAGAGTTTTGTGGAAAAAGTTAGGTACTAAGCTTTTGTTTTCTACTATATGCCATCCACAAACTAATGGACAAACTGAGGTAGTTAATAGGACTTTAGGAATTATGTTGCGTGCAATTATTGGGAAGAACTTGAATACTTGGAAAGATTGTTTGCCATTCATTGAGTTGGCATATAATCGTTCTAAACATTCTTCTACAGGTTATTCTCCATTTGAAATTGTGTATGATTTTAATCCATTAATTGTGTTAGATTTGATGCCTTTACCTTTGACTGAGATTGTTAGTTTAGATGGCAAGAAGAAGGCTGACTTAGTTAAAACAATACACGAGAAAGCATGTGCATAGATTGAGAAAAAGTATTGCATGTATGCACAAAAAGCAAATAGAGGTAGAAAGCAAGTTCTCTTCGAACCAAGTGATTGGGTTTGGGTGCATATGCGAAAAGAAAGGTTTCCACAGGAAAGGAAGTCAAAACTTGATGCAAGGGGTGATGGACCATTCCAAGTGTTGGAACACATCAATGACAATGCACACAAGATAGACTTGTTAGGTGTGTATAATGTTAGTGCTACTTTTAATGTTTCTGACTTATATTCTTTTGACTTTAATTCAGATTTGAGGACGAATCCTTTTGAAGAGGGAGGTGATGATGTGAGCACAACCGTGGGACTTTGTAAGCAAAATAACGCCAAATATAAGCTAGTAATGCCAGAGGGACCAATAATAAAATCAAGAGCTAAGAAGTTCAAAGAAACGCTTCAATCCAATATGAGTCGAATTGTAGATGGCATGGAATCTCAAGAGACAATGAGGGCTAATGACAAGATAACTAACCAAGTTGGGGGAATGAGCAAGAAGACTTTCCTTCTTATTTAATTAATTATTTTTATGGTAGAAGCATAACTTTTGGTAGCCTATTACTTGTGTCTTGGGCTTGTTTAAAACCTTTAGGTTTAATGGGTTGTATTTTAGAAATATTAGTTTGGGCTTTAATTATTTTGGTGAAAGGCCCATGTTTAAAGGCCTTTTATATAGTTAGGGCTTCTTTCTTTCCAAGAGGTATAAATACATCTTAATAAACATTGTTTAGGGTTAGATTGAATAATGAATTCCATAAGGGAGGATTTCTTGTCTTCTTCTATTGCATCGAGAATATAGTTCTTATCAAGGTAAACGCTTGTGGCGAATTTCTATTCTTGTTTTCAAATCAACCTTATTATATGTGTTTCCTTTCATACAATTGATTGGGGGTTCATTAGGGTTAGGGATTTTGTCTTGTTCATGTTCTATCCAAAGTGTGTTAAGGGGTTTCGGGTTCTTTAGCCTAGGAGTTCCGCATCATTTGGGCTTGGATGAATCAACATCAGCGGATAGAGATCATAGAGAGATCTTAGATGATGTGACTAATAAGATTACAACGGATAAACATTAGCTTTAAAAGATAAATATCATGTGGGAGGATCATCTGAAGATAGTGGAGATCTTTGTGGATATGGATGTATCATTCTAGGGGGCGGTTGATTTATATGGGAGAATAGTAATAGGAATGGGAATAAATATAGTGAGAAATAAGAATAGATATTATCATTATAATTATGATGGTTGGTTAAGAGGAAGGAATGATTACCATTATCATTGACAGTGGTTGGTTTGTAAAAAATATTGAGAAATAAATTTTTATTATATTTTAATTAATTAATTAATTAATTATATTGTAATTAATTAATTACAATATGTTGATTAATTAAAATACTGTAATCAAATTTACTTAATTATAATGTAGCTAGTTAAGTAATTATATTTTAATTAATTATATTGTAATTAATTATATTGTAATTTATTTATTAATTAATTACAATATTTTAATTAATGAATGAATTATATTTTAATTAATTATATTGTAGTTAATTAATTAATAATAATATTTTAATTAAGTATATTGTAATTAATTAATTAATTAATTACAATATTTTAATTAATGAATAATTATATTTTAATTACTTATATTGTAACTAATTAATTATATTTTAATAAATAAATAATATTTTAATTAATTAATTACAATATTTTAATTATTGAATGAATTATCTATTAATTAATTATATTGTAATTAATTCATTAATTAGAATATTTAATTAATTAATAATTATATTTTAATTAATTATAACAAGCATACCCTTACATAATAATGATACTCATTCCTCTAAAGTAGGAGAGGAATGGGGCATTACCCAATACTTAGTTTTAACTCTGACTCAAAGTTTGATTAGATCTAAAGCTCGCTACTCAAGTCCAAAATTGATCGAGCTTAACCCTAAAACACAAATTATGAAAAAGAATAAAACTACACTTTACATATTTTTAAACAATTTCTATCAATTAATTTTCGACTGTCTTAATTAAAATGTAAAAGCAGTGAAACAGGTTCAAACCTAATTTTTCTTTTTTTTCAAATTATAAAAAATACTAAAACTACACTTTACATATTTTTAAACAATTTCTATCAATTAATTTTCGACTGTCTTAATTGAAATGTAAAAGCAGTGAACCAGGTTCAAACCTAATTTTTCTTTTTTTTTCAAATTATGAAAAAGACTAAAACTACACTTTACATATTTTTAAACAATTTCTATCAATTAATTTTTGACTGTCTTAATTGAAATGTAAAAGCAGTGAACCAGGTTCGACTACTATTAGGCTATATTTCACATTGGATATAATGAGCGGGACTATTGATCAAAAGATGTTGGAATGTAAAAGATATGATAAACTCTTCTAAATGACAAGCTTGAAATTGTTTGAACTTAAGATCAGTCTAATTTGAAGTTTGAAAATTTAAAACAAAAATATGAGTCGAACTCTAAGTTCACTCAAATTGAACCTATTAACTTGGACTAAGTCGGATTTAGACCAAATTATTATCTCAAATTATTTATTTAAATAATAATTATTATGAGTTAGGGATGGTGTGGCAATTACCTAAACTCGATATAATTTTTCTTAAACCGTCTAATTTGAAATTTGAATGGGTTGATTTTGGATGTTAACGTAATATTATCCTAAATTGTAGTGAATGATTCGATTGTATTTGTCTTAGATTTAGTGATATGATTTGATTGTAATTAGCTTAGATTGAGCCTAATTTGTTGCTATATTTCCTTAGTAGTTCCTATGACTCATTTATAAATACCTCACTCGTGTACACTTTACAAACGCACCTCAATATACAATAAACTTCTCTCTCCCTTTTGTCTACATTCTCAATTCTTCTCCTAGCTTTTGTAACATGGTATCATATCTTAGGTTAAATTTTTTTTTCTGGTCTCTAATCCTTCCGAAATCTTTTCCAATCGTTGATTTCTAGGCTTCACTGCCTCTGACCACGTCATCATCCAGTCAGTTGCAACTTGACCTGACACATCAACTTTGACCTACCACATCAGTAATCAACTTCCACGTCAGCGTTAACTATTGACCTTGACCGTTGGCTGCCATTTCATCTTTGTTCGTTAATTTTGACCGTGTTCTGCCACGTTGATTGTTGACTGTTGACTTTTTCTATAAGCAGGTCTTATGCTTAATTTTGACCTCTTGAATCTAATTTTGCGATTTGTTTAGCCTACTTTTGCCTTGAAAATGGAGTAATTGGATATTTCCCGACCAATCTCAACAATTTTGGATGGTAGCAATTATAATTTATAGGTCCAGGGTATGAAACACTTCCTGGCTGGATGTAAACTCTTACTTATTGTTACTGGTGACATCGTTCAACCTAAACAGAGTCCAGAAGAAAGTGATGCCAAATTTGCTGAACGTCTTGAAGATTGGGATGCCAAAAACCATCAGATTATCACCTAATTTTACAACACCTCAATTCCTGACATCTATGTCCAATTTGAAACTCTCAATGCAATAAAAGAGGTTTGGGATTCTTAGTAACTCATTTAAAAACTTCGAGTCTTGCTAATTATTATCAACTGTGGAATACTCTTTGTTTCTTAAAGCGAGCTCCTGGTCAGTCAGTTAGTGCCTTCTTAGGCCAAATTCAACTAATTTGGAACCAGATCACTCAAGCTAAGATCAGTGTAGAACATCTTCAGTTGATCCAAGTTCTTATGGCTCTTAGTCTTGCATACGAGTCCGTTCGTTCCTCCTCACTGCATCGCACTCCATTGCCTACTATAAATGAAATAATTAAAGAAATTATCTTTGAGGAGACTCGTCTTGGCCTAGACAAATCCTCCCAATTTGATGTTGCTCTTGCTGTTGCTCGCCCCTCATCTCAAAAGTCAAGTCCTCCTTTCTACAAAAATTGTCGACAATACGGACATCATTTTTCTACCTATCCTAAGATTGAATGTCGTTACTGTCATAAGACTGGACACATTCTTAGCAACTGTCCTCACCACCAAAACCTAAGGAAGGTTCTTTTAATACCAAAGAAGTTGTCTCTCAGCCTGATTCTTCATCTGTAGCTGTTGTTGCTTCTGAGGGCCCTGCCAATGTTACCATGAGTGATCATAAGTCCTTACTTAAACACATTATCTGTACCAATTTTTCTCTCACTACACTCTTTTTCACTCCATGTAGCACCCCACTCCCGCAAGACCCAAACTCGACATCGATGAGTGATTTCCGAGCTCGTGCCCCGCGAGAGTGGCATGCTAGAGTAATCAATCACTCAGAAATCGGTATAAAAATTTTCTTTTGTTTTAAACCACAAACATGACATGCAAAAATCCATAATAACCATTTTCAATCAACACAATACAGTCACCAATATTTAAAATAGCCAGTTGGGTCCTTTCACAATTACAAAATACTTTAGTTGCTTTGAAATATAACTTTATACAAAAGTTTTGGAATGAACACTTCAATATAAATTTAAAGAAATACAATGCAGACGCGGACTGATCCCGACCTCTATCATTCACTTGTATGCAGTAGGCATACTCCCGTTGGCCTAACGGGGTATTCTTCTGATCCTGAAAAATAGTTGCAAATTT
>JAOQMS010071704.1:0-49436 GCA_027563885.1 Erythroxylum longipes
TATAGTATGAACTATATAGAGATAGTTGAGTAAATCAATAAAGAATTCGTTGTCCTAAAGTAATTAGGGAGAATGTTTTACTGTTCTTGATTAGTAATGATTTTGGGAATCTCTGTCTAGAGTAAATTGAAATTTGAAAAAGTTGTTTCCAAACATCAATTATAAATCATTTACTAATTAGCAAGAATGAGCATGATCGGATTATTTAGAGTAGACATGAATTCCATACTCTAATTCCAATTGGAACATTAGATGACGAAAGGATTAATTTATGCATCATAGCTATTCATAGACAGGTTAAGTCAAACCACTTTGACATTCCTAATATTTAGGTGGTCATGACATACTGCTAGACGTCAATCACGATCTGTGATTATAAATTATTTAATTAGGTGATTAAAGATAAATTAAGAGTAGTTTTAATTTATTCAATTCTAATTATAAATTAGAATTAGAATTTATAATCATGACCAACATATTAGGAACTTAATGAGCTACACATAAAAGATTTATAAAGACAAAGTGAAATTTGAACTAAGTTGGACTCAATTGAGAAGTTTTAGAAACCTTAGGATCAATATGTGATATTTGATCTTATAAGGACTAATTCGTAATTATGACTAAAGTTTGACTTTAGTTGTAATTTTAATAAAATCCAAGGACATGAAAAATATGATTTTTCATATAAAAGGAAAAATTAGAAAATTTGGAGCTAGCGCTTCTTACATTTTTCCTTTCAAATTATATTTGAGTTTTCTCTGAATAGATTTGTAGATACCATTAGAGGCTGGACGTTTGAACAACTTGTGGATTGACAGATTCAAGGCGAAAGGAAAATTACAACAGGAAATCAAAATTCCTTTAGTATAATTTTTGTTAATTTTTTGTTTTATGTTTCAAATTAAATTTTCTTAAAGTTGATTATGTAGAAAAAATTTTAAATTCATTCCGCTACGCTTAGATACAATCTTGCGTTTATTTTCTAACACTCTATTCACATAAGGTCCAAGATTTGCAGATCTTGTTTTCTTGTTATCAGGTATGTGAATAGGCCTTGTATATTCATTATATGCACGAGACGAGGACATTTTGGCCATTAGATAGAGTTGGATAGGGTAAAATTAGATAGAGAATCCAAACTCAAAATATAAAGTGTGATGTTATTTGGGGCATGCCCTTACTCAACTCATAAAAGGCTACTTTCACTTATTAAACTTCAGTATGAATGAAGGTGAGTTAGTTATCACCTAATTGATGAGGGGGACTATGAATGGTAACTGATGAGACAGACACACATGTTGATACTCCACTCTAAATTAGTATGGACATTTTAACGTCGACGGATGGTCGATCTATGGATAGATACGTCTAGCACTTTTCACTAATTAGAGCACCGCCAAAGAGTAGTGGAGGATATACCAATATAATTAAAGAGATCATATTAGGGACAAGGAGCAGGTGACCACTTACACCACCATCAGCTTCGAGCATTTTGACGGTACACTCACCACCCACTATAACATATATTGAACAATATATACATTGGATTAGAGACATGTTAGTGAGGTTAGCGTAACATATAGGTGTCGAGATACGACTGCCGCCAGTTTGTCCAACATAGCCAATAGCTATAAAGGTTAAGTTGGAGACCGAGGCTTACAAAGAGATCGAGTTAGTAGATACAGAGCCAGAACATGAGCCATATGGAGAGACTAAGACAACAGTTATGGAGCTATCACTAAATAGTCGATGGGAAATGCAAATGTTAGGTTGGTATGTAAGTTAAATAAGCATTACTTTTAGTATGATTTTCATAGTATATTGTTATATTTTATATAATTATCGAGGATTTGGTACCTACCAATTTTGGATTAATTTGGAAGATTTGAAGAAGGGCCCTAGAACACTTGCCACCATGTAAAGGCTGTGTTTCAAAGTCTTCTCCTTCGCCAGCCTACACACCCCTTTACTGGTTCCTAGATCACGCAGCACAAATTAAACACATTCCTATGATGGTCCTGTGTTAGTGGTGTAAATTTCTAGAAGAGTTATAGAACGTGACAAAGATAACATGATTAGTAATATGGACTTGTGTTGGGCCATGATACTCATTAAAGAAATGTAGAAATAAAAGAATAGAAATATCTTATAAGTAAGAAGTTTTCAGAAGTCATTTAGAAGCTATTCTAAATCAACTACCGGCAAGGAGAAGTTCATCTTGGAAGAAA
Source organism: Erythroxylum longipes (assembly GCA_027563885.1). Classification (NCBI taxonomy): domain Eukaryota; kingdom Viridiplantae; phylum Streptophyta; class Magnoliopsida; order Malpighiales; family Erythroxylaceae; genus Erythroxylum; species Erythroxylum longipes. Next base: position 2,229 of record JAOQMS010071704.1, read on the forward strand.
GACAAGGATTAAACAAGATACATCAAAGTTTGAAGATTCAAAAGTACTGATGACAATGATTTCTTATTCTTATTTTCTTTATATTTTTATTTATTATTTAGTTATGAACTAATTAGGATATAAATTTAGGTGGGATAGACCCTAGGATGTGATAAGTTGAATTGATGAATCTTTTGGCTTAATAAAATTTAGTTTTCATATGTTTTTATAATTGATTAAATTGAAGGAATAAAAGTGGAATTCAATTATTGTTTTTGTATCACAATCGACAACTGCAATTGTTAGTCCAATATCTTCAATAAGCTTTCATGTCTTTTAAAGATAATATTGCAACTATAGTGTTATCTATTAGTTGTAATATATACATGTGTGAGAGTTATAAGTGTGAATTGTATGTCCACATGTAGAGTATTAGAAGCTTTTATGGTATTCTATTGATAATTTCTAATTTATATTTTACTAGTAAACTTGTTTTCTAATTTGAATACTATTTGTTCAGAGAAAAAGTTACAAGCGTCAATAGGGAAGAAGAGATTGGATAGCAGAATAAGAAAGAAATTGAAGTGCTTATGTGTAAGAGCAAAGTTATAGAATGTATATGTATGTATGTATAGTTGATAGATCAATGTGACACCTATCTATTTAGTGTGAAGAGGTACTTTTTGGTATATAAAATTTTTTCCTTAATAATGCACTGGTATTGTTTTATTTAATGAAGTGGTATTTTTAAATAACATCATGGTATTGTTTGTATAATACAATATTAAAGATCAATAATAAAATGCAAAATGGGAAGAGCTTTTTACATGCGAGACTCCACGAGACAAAGGTGATACCATAAATGAGAATAAAGTTTGAATTAAATGATATTTGATTTATATCAAAAAGTATGCAAGGTATTATAAGATTGCAATTGCTATAAAGGGAAGGAAGGAAGATGAGAAAAGATATTTTAAGAGTAACATTTCTTTTCCATTAAGATCAATTGCACAAATCATAAGAAATGAATAGAATCCTAATGTTAAGTAGAAGAATTGGTTCCAATTGTCAGGTATATTGTCATTTTGTTGAAGATATTTAGACCATAATCAAGTTTGAAGATGTGCTCAACTATGATTTGAGGATAGTGAACTATGATTATGAGGCAACATCTGGTTATAAATATTCAAGTAAGATGTGGGCCAGAACTGAATGAAAATTTTGAAATTAAGTTGTACATAAATGTACACTCTGTCATTGTAGTTGCAGGGGATATAAAAACGTGAAAGTTTATTAAAAGGTTCTCTTAAGCATATAGATAGGTTAAGATAAGTGATTTTGGAAGAAGGAGATATGGAAGTGGTGTATAAGATGATGATTGGAATTAAAGTATATGATAACAAGTTTCTCTGTGAAATTGACTATTATGAGCAAGGAAAGCTAAGGAATTTTTTCTAGGAAGATACGAGGAGTAAAAAAATTTATGTTAAATTTAGTGATGTGGTTATATTTAACTTCATATAACTTTTAATACCAAATGATGCTTGCCACTTTAGTTGGTGTAAACCATCATGTACTTCCTATTTTTCGTAATGGCATTGAGCTTGTATTCCTAAGTATAAGGCATAAATTGCTTTTGTGGAATACACCTAAGAAAATACTCGAGAAATTTAGTGCCCATAAAAGATATATAAATTTGAAAGATATATTTATGGATGTTGTATATGATACTAGCAACAAAAAAGAATTCAAGAATAAATGAAACGAAATGATTATCGATTTTGACTTGGAAAATAATTCATAGGATCAATCTCTATTTGATGAGTGTTGAGGTGGGCTCTGACCTATATTAATGATCAATTTTTGGTGGGAATGTCGATGATGCAAAGAAGCAAGGGTATAAGTGCTTATTTTTTTTAATGTCTATATGGGTATCGTTAGCACACTAAGACGATTTATTGAGCGATATGAGGAAGAAATTAAGAAAATGATTGAACAATAAATAGAATTTAATTTTTTGTGTTCATAAAGTAGTGTATCCTTAGTTAAATGATTTGATATTAAGAAGGAATTTTAGAAGGTGTACATCAATAACATCTTTCATATTGTACAAGATGAACTAGCTAGTCTCATTTATTGTAAAGTGACTAGAACATGAACAACATGGAATAGAAAGTTGTACGAGAATGAAGAGAAAGGTGAAAGGTGTAATGTTATTGAGCTATAAACAATTACATTAAATGACTCACAAAAACTAGCAATATATAACTACAAGTTTTTGGAACTCAATGGAATTAAGTGCCAATGCATGTTTAAATTTTTTAGTAGGGTTGAAATTTGAATACTCCAAAATATCTCTTTATTAGGAGGTGCCAAAAATATGTGGTTTGGTGGCTTATGAAAATAAAGGTTAGCAACATTCAAGAGGATAATGAAATTTATGTTAGTAAGACAAAGAAATTGGAATTGAATTTTTATAGGGCCTTAAAGTGTGATAGATAACAAATCAATGTTTTAGTAATTGTATAATATGTTTTTTAGAAAGTAAATAAAAAATATCTTTAAATTAAGCTCCAAAGGAGCTGTAAGAGCAATAAGGGAGCATTACACCAACTATAACAGGTACGGATTTGTCAAAAGAAACTTAAGCAGCTTGATATAAGTCAACCAATAAGAGGAGATATTAAAACACTTAGATGGTTAAGGTTGGTTGAAATTTAGAGCTTTACTAGTTACAATTGTAACTTCCAATTAGATATACATTCTTTGCTTATTATCTCAACTAGATCCCTCATAATGAAATCTTCTGATCTTGCTTAGGAGCCATTGACTAGTGACCATAAAACTAGTTTGAGTACCTTTCAATATTCTTTTGTTCCTTTCTAATCAGATAGTGTGTACTATAGCACTAAAAGCATGTCCAAACATATTCAGTTTACCTTAAATTAAGCATTTGAGATTCATCTCCTTGGATGTTTTTCCAATGAATATAATGACAGGTGATGTTGTATATTGTATATTGTGAGAATTTGGTTTCATAATAAATTAGAGAATACATAGTTTCAAAACAAGTGATCCAAGTATTTTTTATGTTCTTGACAAAGAATGGAAGTAGGATCTAACTGATGGAGTTTTAAAGTATCTTTTTTTCCCAACTTGCTTTTAATGGCGAGCTATATGATGAAAGTTGTACTATATGATATCTACATTCTAGTTTATGTCAATCAACTATGTTAAATGAAACTATTAACAACTTTCTAAATAAGATGTTTGTATAATTTATAGACTTATAATGATCCATGGTATGAAATCTTCTTTGAAAAAGTTAAGGAAGCATACATGTAGATTTTCCTTGATTAAACTAAAACTCCTTAGTACATGTTTTGGTCATCCCTTAGCATTATCTTCTATGACTAATTCCACATTAATATTGATTAGGATATTGTCTTTTAGCATGTTAAAACCTAGGAGCTTATACAAAGGTAACAAATAATGCCAGTATTCAAAATAAAAGGAGGTATTTTTCCCATTTCCTATGTTATGTTTGATATCCAAATATACTTCTTCTCTCATTTTCAAGATCTACATTAAGTTTTATGAGGTGCTAGATTTTTCCTTAACTCTCTATATATTTTCCACCTTTAATAAGTGCATGTGTATCCATTGGATTTGAATTCACTCCTTGTCTACGCAAATCTATTATAGCCTCTTGATTAAGAACACTTTACTTGGTATTATAATAAAAGTGATTCCAAGTCCTCCATTTTCCTTTGGTGGACATATTTCTTATCATTTAACCCTAGACATTTTGACTTTATCTTTAAGAAAAGACTATGGGAAACTTTTTAGATGCTTTTCAATAGATTTCAATATCTCTATTAGTGCTAAATGGGAGTTCTAGTAATGTGTAATTGCTCAAAACAAATATGATTAGTCAAACCTTACCGTTATAAGAGAGTACTCTATTATACTAGCTATTCAGTTTTCTTTGTATCGAATTAATTAGAGGGGCATGATCCATAAAGGAAACCTTCCTAATTATGATAGGATACCCAGATACTTGAGAGGAAGTTATTATTACTTGAAATCTTTAATTATATTTAATAAATCATCAATTTCCCAAAAGCTTGTAAATAAATAAAAGTTGCTTTTATTAGGGTTGTAGTTTAAACCAGACAAGCCTTTGACAAGTTGTAAGGAATTTAGAAGCACCTCCATTGAATTAGTAGTTTCCTCACAAAGTATTAGTAAATCATTTATCAAAGAGAGGATATATTCATAAATTTTCACATTTATAATGAAATTCAAAGTGAAGTTCCTTAGAAATATAGAGTTTAATAATTTTGAAGAGGATCTGAATACTTAGGCATAATAGATAGGGGAAAAGGGTCCCCTACATAAGCCCTTTACCAAATTTGAATAACTTTGTAGGTTCCCCACTAACTAACACATAAAATAAGACCGAAGTGATACATTACTTTACCGGATTGATGAATATAGTAAAGAATCCAAGTATCTCGATTAAACTAAATAAGAAGTTCCAATTTAAGGAGTCAAAGGTTTCTTAAAGTCAAACTTTAAAGCACAATTCCTTATTTCTTTTCTTTTATGATAGCCTTTGAATAATTCTCAAGCAATTAAGATGTTGTCCCCTATATTTCTTCCTTGAATGTAAATACTTTGTGAGGGGTTTATGATTCCATTGAGCACAACTTTCAACCTAAATGCTAGAATCATTGAGATTACTTTTTAAATTGCCTTATAGTGAGAAATAGGTTTATAATCTTGAAGTGAAGTGGGATTAGGGATCTTAGAGACAAAACAAATGTAAGTTTTATTAAGTTCATTAGAAGCTTGCCCCTATTGAAAAATTCAAGTATAAAGTTAAAGACCATTGAACTTAAAATGTCCTAAGTGTTTTTGAAGAACCTGGCATTGAATCCATCATGACTAGGAACCTTATAAGGATTCATGGATAATATTGCTTGCTTGATTTCCTCAATGGTAACCTTATTGGTGAGCAGGAACCTTAGCTCTTTTAATACAAATTTAGTTAAACTAGCCTTGAACTGATCAATAGGATTTATTTCCTCTAAGAAGGCTAAAAGTACATTATAGTGGTTGAAAGTAGCTCTTTTAACTAATTATGATCATAAGTAGCGGCACCATCAGGAGTTTAGAGAGATACAATTGTATTCCAATTCCTCTTAGCTTGAATGCCATAATGAAAAAACATTGTATTTATATCCCCCTCCTTTAACTAGATAACTATTACTCTTTAGTTAAGCAATTGTGCTATATGTTAGATGAAGCTAATAAAAAACTTACAACTATCATATGAACGCAATCATGGGACACTTGTACCATTATAACAAAAACCAATACGGTACAATTTTGGTGCATGGATATAATAAGTATATATAATCCCTTACAAGAGATATTAATAGGGATGGAAAATTTTAACTACCCATTTAGGTCCAACATCAATGGGCTTAGCACGAGTTAACTAGGATTCAGGATAGGCTTGACCTTTTCTTTTTTAATTTCAAACTTTAGGTTAGGTTCAAGCTTAAGTTTCCCAAGCTCAGCCTAGCTTAAAGCCAAAAATATCAAGTAAAATGACATTGTTTTTAAATTTTAAATTATAAAAATAAAAGAAATTAATTGAGCTTAAAACAAGTTTGATTAAGCTTTGAGCCACTTGAGCCTAATTAGGTTCGAGCTTAGGCTACGAGCCTTAGTCTTAATTGAGCTTCGAGCCAAGTTCAAGTCTGAACATAAATTTTGGATTTGGCTTGGGCCTGGGCAAGCTTGAGCCTAACCCAACGTAATGCCAAGCCTAAATGTTAGGTTGAAGACCTTCTCACAGCCATGAGACACCTCTCATGGCCGTGAGAGAGCAGTCACACCCGTGACTGCTCTGCCGCCTCACCTCGAAACCCTACATTTTCATATAAAAACATCATTTTTGTGATGACAGAGGTTATGTTTTCGTTAGGGTTTTTGTTCTTAGGGTGTGAAGCTCTCGGTTATCAAGAAGAAAAGGGGCAAAGCTCCATTTTGGAGACCCATCGAGGGCTATCTTTCTGACTCTGGTTCAGAGGTGATGTTGGACCCCGAATTTTTCTTAAAAATTGGAACTATTAAAATGAGGAATTGTTGGCGATAATTAGAAATGATAAACAAGATTAAGGTAGTGAATGTAATAAGTTGTTGATAAATGATATAAGCAAGTGTTCTTTTAGGGTTAATGATCAAATGCAGTTTATGAATTTGTTTTGAGTGATATTGGGTTGAAATGAAGTTAAAAATGAAATAAAAGAGATGGTTTAGGTTTGAGATGGGTGATATATGAAAGAGGGGAGGTTAAAAAGTTGGAAATGTAGTAAAACACGCTCTCGGAACGTGTTTTTAGCGAACTCTAATGGATTTGGCTAGGATTCCTCTCAGGTAAAGTTTGCCGCGACCAACTCTAGGTTTCGCCGTGGCAAACTTGTGAAATTGGTGCGAGAATTCCTCTCTAGAGGAGTTCGCTGCGGCGAACTTTTGGTTTAGCCGCGGCAAACTTTTCTCTACACTGAACATGTCTCGTTATTTTGCGCATAACTTATTCGATAGTTACCCGAATGAGAGGATTTTTCATTTGAAGTAAACTTAAGACAATAGGGAACATTTTTTAGAAGGAAGTGTTATCAAATTTCTTCATTTACCTGATCAGAATAAGGAGTTAAGATGTTAGTAGTTGATAGACAAAAAGGGGCAAAATTGGAAGGACAAGTTAAATGAAGGGTAAAATGGGAAAAAGACCATTAAAATGGCTTTGTATTAGAAAAAGAGATAAGTGTCGTGAGAACCAAAAAGAAAGAAGAAAGAAACGAAAATAAGAGAGAAGAAGAGAAGTTTCGGTGAAAAAGAAGAGAAGAGAAATCAAGTTGTTGAGGTAGGTTAACCATTTTTTCTTCTTGCTTTATTAAAGGAATGGATTGTGTTGAGGGTAAAGGAGTTAGAGAGCAAAGGGGCTTTGTGGGAAGAAGATGGATTAGGATAACCCAATTGATTTTAGGGTTTCTAAATTTGATCTTGAGTTTTCTAACCTAGATAGATTGTGGGTAGGTTAGATTTGAGTTTCATTGTGTTTATTATGATTTTATGATCTTTCTTAAGTTTACGAATTTTATTGCAATGTTGGTTTTGAATGGAACCTTGGTTGTTGTAGAAAACTAAGGGAATCCTACCCAAGAGTAAGGGGAAAGGCAAGCTTGACTTGGATTTCCGCAAGCTTATTAGGTGGGTAATGTATTTACAGTTATTGTGTAATTGGGCAAATTCTTACCTGTGTGTATATGTTTTGCTTGAAATTGTTATGTTTGAAATTAAAATAATTGTGAATCTTTGAAATTTCATGATGCATTGTGATTATGTTATGCCTTGAAAAAGGGTTATAACATTTGGAATTGAATGAAAAGAAGAAAAAAAGCATGAAAATATAAGAAAAATGATGAAATGAAAGAAGCACGAGAGTGCAAATTATGATTGACTAAATTAAGCATAAATTTGATGGTATTTGGGCGAGAGAGGAACCATTTTGTAGTCACGTGCACGTCGACATCAAGCCTTCTCCTAGCTGCCCGCTTGTGGCACACGAAATCTAAAAAATGGATTCGTTTTGTTCACGGAGTAAACTTCGGTTTCTCTGTTTTGTTCACGGAACCCTCGAGCCAATTGTTGTGCATTGCATCTTTAGATGTTCAAGTATAGTGCATAATAAAGTGTTGTGTAATGGCTGAAGTTTATGTTGTGTGTCAAGTTTGAGTTATATGGATCAATGTTTTAATTGTTTGAATAAAGTAAGAATACTAGAGTTGCTAGATATACATATACATATGCTTGAATATGTGGCCAATCACCAATGGCTATAAATATATTAGCCACTGAGCTATGTAGCTCAACCCAATATTTTTCCTACTCCTCAGGTGCAGATCGAGAAGATCAGTGAATCCTTACAAGGCATTTGGACAAATTCCAAGATAGTTAGCTTTTGTACTAAGTTAGTAGCTAGACTTTTGGATAGCTTTATAGGCACATTCAACATTAAGCATCCAATGTATTCTTGTATCTTTTGTTATGACTTTGATATAATGTGTATTTGTAATTAAAGCTTTGCATGAACTTCATTTTGATTTGGAAATGAATGAAGAATTTAAGAAGTTCTTTGTATATGTTTGTATTGATCTTTTGGTTGAGTTGTAAATACTTTTTGTGGGAAGATTGTAGGTGTATGTGTATCAAGTTATGTTTGATGTTTAGTGATAGATGTTGGATGTTTGGGTTTTGGGTTGTGAAATGGAGGGTTTCGCCGCGGCGAAGCCATAAGTTGGCCTCGGCGAACCTTTCCCGAAGGGTATTTTCTTTGTGATCTTGGTAACTTCGCCGCGGCGAAGTTAGATCATCGCCGCGACATATCTTTCCCAAAAGGTTTTTGAGTGGTTTAGAAACTTCGCCGCGGCGGAGCTAGACTCCTTTGCAGCGGCGTATTTTGGAAACTTTGCCGTGGCGAAGCCAGACGTTGGCCGTGGCGAACTTCCATAGTTTCGCTGCGGTGAAACACTGAGTTTGTCGCGACGAATTTCCCCCAAAGGGTCCCTGGAGATATCTGTATGGTTTCACTGCGGCGAACCCTCCACCACTGTCACTCTGAAATCTCTTTTAAATCCAATGCTATCCACCTGTCTTTCATACAACCCTCATGGGATCGCCATGAATCGAGACCCGGGCCCAACAGGTGATATCGATGCTAAAGAACCTAGTTAAACAAATTTTTTACTGCGTTTATTATTCTTACTCTCTTTCCAAATTGTTTATGTTATCTTACGTCTATGGATTGGGTATTGTGTAAGAATGATTTTGATGCTCTATTAAATTGTTTTTCATGAGAACCCATTGCTAGAACTTTAAATATGATATGTAATAATCGTGTTTAAATTGATTTGTAGCAACTAATGGTATTATATCTTTAAGGATAACATAACCTAGATTAAATAATTCGAGCTTGTGAGATTATTGTTTAGATTGGTACGTTTTTCTTATTTGTCAAGCATTTGTTTGATTAAACTTAGAGAACATCTCCTAGGTTATCCAATAGCTAGGGTTAATTAACGATCTCTTCTTAATTAACTATAACCTAAGGAAAACTGAAATTAACAAAGCTTGTTGTTAATCTATGACCAATAGTTCAAGGAGAGTTATAAGGATAACAATTCAATGAAATATGTTTAATTGGGTGTAGGGTGAGATTGAACCAAAGAACCAGATCCTTAATAAATTCATCAATTTCATCATTTTCAAAATTTTTCATTAGTTTAGTTTTACTTTATTTTGTTATTAAACCAAACTAATCACCCCCTAGACACCGATTATTTTCATTTCAAAAGCTTTACACACACCCTCTATGAGATCGACCTAGGCTCACGACTAATATAGTTCTAGGTTTAGTTATTTTGAGTAGTGTTACAACATGCTATGCCAATACTCTTTGTCACGGAATTACTACTACACCATTTTAGGCCTCTATGCTCTACTAACATATGTCTTCCTAATTTCAGCATCATCATGCCTTCCTTGTCCATCATCATCACATCTTTATGTTAATTTTAGTATGATTTCTCCACAGGCATACGTTAGTAGAGCATAAAGGCCTAAAATGATGTAGTAGTAATTCCATGACAAAGAGTATTGGCATAGCATGTTGTAACACTACTCAAAATAACTTAACCTACAACTATATTAGTCGTGAGCCTAGGTTGATCTTATAGAGAGTGTGTGTAAAGCTTTTGAAATGAAAATAATTGGTGTCTAGGGGGTGAAGCTCTCGGTTTTCAAGAAGAGAAGGGGCAAAGCTCCATTTTGGAGACCCATAGAGGGCTAGCTTTCTGACTCTGGTTCAGAGGTGATATCGATGCTGAAGAACCTAGTTAAGCATATTTTTTACTGTGTTTGTTATTTTTACTCTCTTTCCAAATTGGTTATGTTATCTTGCGTATATGGATTGGGTATTATGTAAGAATGATCTTGATGCTCTATTAGATTGTTTTTCATGAGAACCCATTGCTAGAACTTTAAATATGATATGTAATAACCGTGTTTAAATTGATTTGTAGCAACTAATGGTATTATATCATTAGGGATAACGTAACCTAGGTTAAATAATTCAAGCTTATGAGATTATTGCTTAGATTGGCCTATTTTTCTCATTCGTAAGGCGGCTGTCCTATTAAACTTAAAAAGCGTCTCCTAGGTTATCCAATGGTTATGGTTAATTAACGAGTTCTTCTTAATTAACTATGACCTAAGGAAAAACCAAGATTAACAGAGTTTGTTGTTAATCTACGACCAATAGTTCAAAGAGAGGTATAAGGATAATAATTCAATGAAATATGTTTAATTGGTGTAGGTTGAGATTGAACCAAAGAACCGTATATCTAACGAATTCATCAATTTCATCATTTACAAATGTTTTCATTAGTTTAGTTTAACTTTATTTTGTTATTAAACAAACCAAGCCTCCCAAAAAAACCTAGAAACTGATTATTTTCATTTTGAAAGTTTTACACACACTCTTTGTGGGATCAACCTAAACTCACCACTGTTAGAGTTGTAGGTATAGTTATTTTAAGTAGTGTTACGACACATTACGTCAATGTTGATTTCGTTTTCGGGGAGTATGACAATTTATTTTTTATTTTTGAGTTTAATTGGTGTTTTGTATATATTTGTTTCTAATTAGTTTCTTTTCAGTTATCTCTTGATCTTTTCACTTTTTATTTAGTGTTTGTGTGTAAAAAAATTAAAAAATTCATGCACAGAAGTAATTTTTTCTATAACTCATATTCCCAATCTTATAACCATGAATGGAGTGACCATACAAACATTAGTTATAGATGGGATAATCAACAAAATTACTTCCTTGATAGTATGCAAGACACACAACAATTCTAGTATAGACTAGAAGCTTCTTATCATGACTTAGGTACATCTATGGAAGAATTACTTAATATTTTGAATGCTAACAATATTCAACTTCAACAGAGTGTACAACAATTCCAGCAGGAAGAAGGGCAGTTTTGGTAAGATATAAGGTCTAGTGTTTAAGATTTGGAGAGCCAAGAAAACTCAAGTACATCTTTAGAAAAATTATTTAATGTTTTTGTTGCTAATACTTTGCGATTTCAGCAGGAAGATATGCAATCCCACCAAGATACAACATCTAGACTCTAGAACTTGGTAAGCCAGATGAGTCAGATGGTGGAAGCTATTAATTGCTTAGCATCATAATGCGAAGAAAGGCAACCATTTCAACTTGAGGAGTACCCAAGGGAAGTTAGTATAGAAACCTTATGAAGGGAAGAGGAGCTTGAGAATCTTGAGAGGCCTACTCAAGGAATTGCTTGTGTAGAAGAAGTGGAAAAGGAGCTCGAATAGAAAATGATGCATCGTTTAGCTTGGAGATAAATTCTGGGTTCTAATTTATTGTTAAGATTAACTCTTTACCTTTACCTAGTAGGTTGGAGAAATTGAATGAGGAATAAAAGGGTGAAGAGACATTCCAAATATTTCAAAAATACAGGGACTCAATAGAGATTAAGAATCTAAAGATAGGGCATATGTTAAATATGAAGGATTATTAACTACGGCCCTATCCAGAAAAACCTATCCAGAAAAACCTCACATGGAGGAAGCTCAAACTGTAACACCAAAAGATCATAATTTTGTCATATGAAGAGAAAATAAGGAGTCGAGCCAGCGACACTAAACAAAGTTGCTACTTGGGAGGCAACCAAAGGGAAGTTTGTTTATTTTCTTTAAAATTTCACAATTATTTCTTATATGCTTATGTTATTTTATGTTGGTTTGTTTCTTACATTTTTTAAGTTTTCAAAAAAAAGAGAGAGAATCAAACAAACAAATAAACAAACCTTTTCTCTTTTTTTAATCACTTTTAGTATTATATAGTCATGATTAGAGTGTGAATTGAATAGAAGAATCTCTGGCAACTTTAGCATGTACTTCTACTCTTGTGATTGGTCAATATGCATTATCTTTAAAAGAGTATTAACTAGTGTTAGACAAAGCCAGTGATATTTTAAGCCTTTTCATAAAATGTACATCCTGACTTTGCTTTAATTTTCTAATCAAGACCACATTTTTTATCACATGAGTGAACATGGAAATGATATAGGCATTCTTTGTTTTTGCAAGCTACATTAGCCAAATAGCCTACCCATCGGTATATGACTTTCCTTTTGGTAAGCCCCCTTGAGCTTTATTAGCCCTTCTTTTTATATTAACTGCATTACATGCTTTTAAACTTAACTAAATTTCTTAGCCAAGCCATAAAGCTAGTGGAGTATTTATTGATTGTTGAGTTTGTGGATCTATATAAGTATAAGTATGGAGTGAGCATATATGTGAGATGGTTATTGTCACGACCCAGAACCATATCAGGCACATGACAACCACCACATACCTGGGCTAAGGATACTCATGGTACCCTTAACCCGACTATGCAAGGCTAACTGAATATCTTTAAAAACATTTGGACAACACAAAAGGTTCACATATAAGGTTATTTACAAACCACAAGAAAATCAAGAGTTAATTTACAAAAATTTTAAAGCATATCAACATAATCATGAGCCATTGTATAACAAAAGTACAAAACAGAGACTACCCACATGTAGTAATAACTCGAAAATGTCAAAAGACCTCACGATTCACTTAGAACTTCAAACTCACCAAATTAACCTGTATGGTTGGAAAGTAGAGGGGGGTAAGTACACTATGTACTTAGTGAGTGCGAAAAAGACATATATCACAAATAGAACCCGGTACATGCCAAAACGGTCTAAATAACCTGAGGATAATTTTACACATCTAACATGCACATAACCACCTATGTAGTGAATATGCATGACATAGAAACACATAAACCTAGTCTATGACTCATGTCATACTAGTTAGGAACCACATAGGCCTAGCCTATTAATCACTCATTCAGTGAACATATGTTCCAGTTCCATTACATATGAGTAGAAAAGAATCATATGTAAAAATCAAATCTCATCAGGAATCCATATCTTAGAATAAGCCAAAATCACCACTAGTCGGCTAAACTAGTGTGCACACCCACCGAATCCTGACGTTGGCTCGACTTTCATCTGTAGTGAGTCCAGACTATGGTCGATAAGAGCGTCATGACCCTAGGTGATGACCTCGTCGGTGACAGACCTCTAGGTATGTAATCACCCGTAAGTCCTGCAGAAAAGTGTCATTGTAAGGACTCGACTTTTATGTACCAGCATCAAGGGTACAGGGGTCGCTTAATTTATTGTGCCTAGCACGTGATTGGCCAATCGTTCCTCACCAATAATAAAAATCATATACAAATATTAAATATAAAAAATCAAGTAAAGTACCATGCCTTTATTTATCGGTCCAACTGATAAAATGGAACTTTGTCGTGGCTATTAGCCAAAAGATAACACATACATGCAGCATACATGACTCGGCTATACATATGTAAGTTTCAAAACATTATTTCATAAGTGAAAGTCATTATTTACACTCCAAGTGCAAAGTTATTCAAAAATGTAGTTTCAGAAAATCAACCATTATCCTTTGCACTTCAATTGTAGGTTTTTTGAAAACAGTATCATTCCTCAAAATATGAAACAAAAACATCAGTTTCACTCCAAGTGCAAAGAATTATTCAAAACAGTGTCATTTATTAATTACATAAATATACTAGCATCTATTTGAAAATCAATTCTACTATGCATTACCTAGGTTCAAAATTCACATATAAGTCATTATGCATGTCTTAGGTTACCCTAGTCCTATTTGAGAGATATGTTTTCCGCAACTCAAATCAAAAGAAGGTGTACACTCGTTTGACTTCAACAATCCTTGATGAGCCCCTTGATTCACAGTTCCTAAGCCTTTATACACACAAATACAATGTATTTACTACTCAACATATATCTCATATTTATACACCATCACATAAGTGTATAAAACACAATATCACAATTTTTAAGCTATAGGATTCAGCTATGAAGCTTCTCATGTAGTTACTTCCCTTATTATTCACTTAAGCTTTCTTTTGCATTTTCCAAGGCATTTAATGCCTTTGATCCAATACTTACACATTTCAAAGCATAGTTAAGCACATTTTTATCCAAGTACATTAGGCCATTACTCATCAATCTAAGCAAAAATTTAAGTTTACTCTAAGTAAACATGAAAGCCTTTTTCCAATACACACCATCAAAATCCTTAAATCCTAAGCCAAGTTCACTTAGGCTTTTTATCAAACACCTAAGGCATAAAATTGAAAGCCTCCTTTTAATGTACTTCCTCCTCGTTTTTCATCATCAATTCACATTACACATACACAATTAACATCATAGAATTTATTTAAACCATCAATTTAAAAAAAGTTTCAAAATTTTACCAACTTTCACCAAAGAGAGGGCATTTCGGTTTTGGCGTAAAGAAGCTTCTCCATGAATCCTTTCATTCATATAAACCATGTCTCATGCATAGTCTAGCATGGAGAATAAGAAATCATAACGCCAAACTCAGAATCATAATGTGGAGAGAGATGAGACAAAATTTACCTAAACTTTCCTTTAGTGATATCTTAAAATCCTTTGAGAATTTCTCAAATCTAATGATAGATTTGAGTTCCTTGTCCCTAAATTAACTTAGAACACCTTCGTTTGGGTTGGAGAATCAAAATAATGGTGGAAATTTGATGATGACCAAAAATTCTTCTTCTTCTCCTCTCTTCTCCTTTCTTTTAATTAAAAACAAAGTGTTTTAAATGTTTTATGGTGGGATGCACGGCCACACAATGATAAGGGTCTAGATTTTGACACTTCTTTGACCAAACATGGTGAATTTACCTTTTTTCCCGTAGTTTTTGTGAAATTACCATTATACCTTTCAAACTTTTCCTAAATTTGCAATTAAGCCCAAATTTTGAGAATGACCAAAACTTTTATTTTAATTTTGGTCCCCGGACTTTTGAACATTATAATTAAGCCCTTTAACTTTATAAAGTTACATATTGGTCCTCCAAGAATTGAAAAATTACATTTAAGTCCCTTAACTTTTAACAGGTTGTAAATAAGCCCTTATGTACATCAACCTTTCCAATTAAGCTTTCTAGGTGTGTAATAAGTCTATAAATCATGTCTAGTAACCTATAAGGCATTAGAACACATATAACTTGGCTACCACGGCCATATCCATCCAATAGAATACATTTTGCACACTTAGAAGCTTATATATTAGAAATCTCCAAGATTTTGCATACCGATGAACCCTAAGTTCATGTAAGGGTAAGGGCATATAACATTGTATATCACTGAAATATTTGCTGAAAGGATTCAAATACATTTTTGAACTCATATACAACCAAGTATATATAAATATACAGTAGTATCTCCAAGTACAAATCAATACAAAAGGGCTCAAAGAGTTTGACGTTACAGTTATAATAGTTGAGATACTATTTTATGTCTTATCAATGAAATTCCAATGTTGATATAGCTTCTAATATATATAAGTGCATTTTTTTAAAATTTGTGCATGATTGGTTTCTCGTCCTAAAGTTGTATTGAATCGGTTACGTGCTTATAATATATATGAGGTAAATGTGGCTTTAAAGGATCACTCCATATAGTTTCAATGTATTGTCATCAATTATATGAGTGATTCCTTCTAGTTGGTTATACTTCATTTGGTTTATGGTGTGAAAGTTTGAATTTAAGTTAGGAAACATAGTTTTTGCATTCATCATAGTTGATGTACACAATTATGAGTGAATGTTCGTTTTTGCACTTGATGTTATGTTGAGTGTTTTTCTTGTTTCACTAACTTTGATGGCTTTTATACTACTTTACCCAAATACATCTCACCTTACCCTTACCCATATTAGAACCTTGAAAAGCCCTTTGATTCATGATTATGCATGTGACTCTTAGTGGTGAAGAAATGAAATGATATGCAAAGTTATGGAATGTCTTGATCATAAGTGGTATTTGAGTGCACCCATAAATACATGTTATTTAAACACATTTTCCAAGTCTACCTCTAGATTGCTCAAATTTTAAAGGTGATGGATGTTGATTGATTATGATTAGAAGCATTGAATGTTGAATTCTTGCTATAATTTTTGAAAGTCATTCATCTTTACTTATGATTATCTATTCTTGAAAAATATGGAAAATGAGTAAGTGTTTTTGGGTCTGTAACTTTAATTAGATGTTTTGCCTGAGGACGGTCAAAAACTAAGTGTGGGAAAAATTGATATGTGCTTAATTGGTTATGAATTTATTCTATAACACTTAGTGTTTAATGATACAAAATGCTCTAGACATTCACTTTAGTTCATATTTATTTTTAGGTACAATTTGGAAGTGAAAGAGCTAAAGTGAGTTGAAAGCTCCATACTTGAGCCATGTTCTAGATATTCTCATTCCTTTGTCTTTATGGAGTAGGAAGAAGAAGATTAAAAGCAAGAGAAGACAAAAAAACAACAAGATGAAGAAGAATGAAGAGATGGCTCATGGGGATAAGTGGGCTACATAGGTGTGAGACATCTCTCCTGCCTATGCAAGGTGTCTCACAGTTGTGAAACCCTTCTTTAAGCTATGAGACACCTCTCACAGTCATGAGAGACTTTCTCACAACCGTGAGAGAGCATTCACACTCGTGACTGCTCTGCCACCTCACCCCAAAACCCTACATTTTCATATAAAATCATCATTTTGTGACGATAGAGGTTATGTTTTAGTTGGGGCTTTTGTTCTTAAAGTGTTAAGCTCTTAGTTACTTTGGAGACCCATAAAGGGCTAGCTTCTCAACGCTGATTCGAAGGTGATATTGATGTTGAAGAACCCAGTTAAGCATATTTTTTATTGCATTTGTTATTCTTACTCTCTTTTTGGATTGTTTACGTTATCTTGCCTTCATGGATTGGGTATTGTGTAAGAATGATCTGGATGCTCTGTTGGATTGCTTTTCATGAGAACCTATTACTAGAACTTTAAATAAGATACATAATATTCGTGTTTAAAATGATTTGTAGCAACTAATTGTATTATATCTTTAGGGATAACATAACCTAGGTTAAATAATTCAAGCTTGTGAGATTATTACTTAGAATGGTCTATTTTTCTCATTCGTCAGACATTTGTTTGATTAAACTTTGATCTTAATGCTCTATTGGATTGCTTTTCATGAGAACCCATTACTAGAACTTTAAATAAGGTACGTAATATTCGTGTTTGAATTGATTTGTAGCAACTAATGGTATTATATCTTTAGGGATAACAAAACGTAGGTTACATAATTCGAGTTTGTGAGATTATTGCTTAGATTGGTCTGTTTTTCTCATTCGTTAGGCATTTGTTTGGTTAAACTTAGAGAACATCTCCTAGGTTATCCGATAGTTATGGTTAATTAATGATCTCTTCTTAATTAACTATAACCTAAGGAAAAACTAAGATTAACAAAGCATGTTGTTAATCTATAACCAATAGTTCAAGGAGAGTTATAAAGATAACAATTCAATGAAATATGTTTAATTGGGAGTAGGGTGAGATCGAACGAAAGAACCAGATCCTTAACGAATTCATCAATTTCATCAATTTCAAAATTTTTCATTAGTGTAGTTTTACTTTATTTTGTTATTAAACCAAACTAATCACCCCCTAGACACCGATTATTTTCATTTCAAAAGCTTTACACACACTCTCTATGAGATCGAACTAGGCTCACGACTAATATAGTTGTAGGTTTAGTTATTTTGAGTAGTGTTACAACACGCTATGCCAATACTCTTTGTCATGGAATTACTACTACACCATTTTAGGCCTTTATGCTCTCCTAACATATGCCTTCCTAATTTCATCGTCATCATGCCTTCCTTGTCTATCATCAACACATCTTTATGTTAATTTTAGTATGGCTAATTTCTCCACAGGCTATTGGCAATATTCTGGAACCTTTTGTTGTTGGTAATTATCTATCAAACCTTTTAATTAAGTGATAAGGCCTTGTAAAGAATGTTCTTAGACCTTAGAGAAGAAACATTAGTGAGTCTTAAGTCTATATGGTTAAAAAATTGGTAAAAATTTCAACTTTGAGAAAGCTCATCATCATGAAATAAATAAGTAAATAAAGGAAACAAACAAGTTGGTTATATTTCACCAAAGAAAGAAAGGTCCTTGTAACAATGTCAAGAACAAGGCATAGATTTTGATAAACCATAGCAATAAACTTGGTCAACAAAACCTATGAAAGTCTTTTTATTGCTAGTTTAATTTTATAAAGAAATGTAAGAACCACAACAATTGTTTATTTTAGTTAAGGTCTCAGCAAAGGCCTATCTAAAATTTATGAATAATGATCGTAAGATACGAAGATTAGGTAATTAGAATTATACCAAAGAGTTTCAATAAAGGCATAGAATTATTACACAGACAACAACTCATTATAAGCTAAATGTTCAGAAATTTAAGATCAATTTAGTCTCTGAGGCACAATTATTAAATAATAATCCTATGAATAAATTTTAGGATTTTTTCCAATTAAAATTTAGATAATTTATAAAAATACTAATATATTTGATAATATATTTATTTCTAAGAGAAACTTTATTTCCAAGATTGGAACATATGGTAGGTTAAAATCCTACTACTTATACTTAGTTGCTCTTATCTATAAACAATCATAGAAGTCATAAATAAGCTTAACTATCAAATATAGGGAGGTGAATTTAATCATATGGTTGGGGTTATAAAAAAAAGGACTAAAGGTTTGAATAGTATATGATAATCGAAGTTTTCTTTCTCTACTTGTACATGCAGTATTTATCACTAAGGCATTAACCTTTTATGGGGTGTATGTGATATTGCATTCGTTATTTATTTATGTTGTATATCATATTCTTCAATAATGGATTGATTCCCCCAATGTAAAATACAAATAAAATTTAAAAAATTTTACAAATAAAATTATTAAAATTTAAAAAATTAATTCTTTTCTTTATATGATTAGAATTCCACATAAGGATTAAATTTGGGTTTTGTACCCTCTAATGAATTGTATATAAAAATTGTTCTAAGCACTTACTAACATCATAATTAATTTGAGCTTTTGTAAATTAGAATATGAGATATTGTGTGTAGCCTTGAATTTTTTTTACGTATTGCATTTATATTTATAAGCACTTAACTAATTTAATAAAGATCGATTACTAAAACTCTTGTTAAATTATTTTTTAAATATAAACCTAATTTCTAACACAAAATTTTGAGATATTATCTTTAAATACAAAAGGGACAATAATGACTTTGTCTTTAACATTTTAGTATTATTCCCAGTAGAAAACATTTTTATTATATGGGAAAGATAAAGTTATGTTCTTTGCGCAGCATATTATTCTAAGTTTCCATCATTGGAAATTGTTTATCTGATTTTTTCGACAATTTCATATTAAAATTTACCACTTATTAATCAATAATAATTTTTTGTCAATATAAATATTGAATATGTTATTGACTAGATAAGTTGTGTTCTAAGGCATGTCCTACCTCAAAACATAAGGACATAGCTTTATACACATGAAAATTTGAGTTTATGTTATTTGAAGGAGTGGATACAGAGGATAATATGACTTGATACACAAGAAACTCTAAGGCTATATTATTTGAAGGAAAAAAAAACAAATGGGAACATAGCTTGCAATATGTGTATATAGGCCTATATTCTTCTTTAAAGTAGATACAGAGGTGTACATGACCTAGAGTAAGTTCATCTATGCCTATATTCCTCTTTATAATAGGTACAATATTTATAGTACAAATAGGGATGCTTAAATAGGGTGCCTACACCCATGTTTCTTTGTACAATAGATAGGAAGTATTACATGATTTGTAACATGGGCTTGTCTTTGTCAATATTCCTATCTTGAGCATATACATAGAAGTATATTACCTTGAACACAGGAGTAACTGAGCTTGTGTTCCTCTTTAAACTAAGATAAAGAAGAGTGCACGACCTATAACACATTCATATTTATGTATGTATTCCTCTCTATGAGATTAACTAAGTTATCAATTATTTTAGTGGTTATACATTGAGATTACTGCCTAAATAAAATCATTATAAATTTTCAAGAAGTTGCTTTCCTATTCTATTTGAAAATGTTAAATGGTTTTAATTTACTTATTTAATTAACAGGAACCCTTATTAATCAGACACGTCAATGTAATTAGTAGAAGTGAGTGAGATTATTGAAATGACATCATTTCATGATAATAGTAAAATGACATCATTTTACTATCTTCAAAGCCTCAACACAAGAATATATAGAGAATTAAAGCCTCTGGTGATAAGACCCCAAAACCTGAGGACTAATCTCGAAATCTTCAAAATCAACTTGAGCATAACCGCTTCCACTCTTGCCTTCTTCACTCCACTATCCATAACCCTTCTCCTATCTAGAAGAATCCAATTTCTTCAAGTCCTCCACTGATATATCCAACTTCCTCTTCAAAAATATTATAATAACCCATTTTCCATACTGAGGGTTATAGCCCTAAGCTATCAAGATATATGAGAAATAACATTGACAAATTAGGAAGTGCATTGCATTCAAATACATACCATTAGCATACACACACAAAAATTTTAATTTTTGTACACACTGCAAATACTGTATATGCACTCAATTGATATATTCCGGGGTATAGAAGGTTTAATATGATTATGATGTGAATTTTGAATTATTATGTCTCGAATTTTGACTTGGTGTATTTTAATTAATAATTGGAATTTATTTGTTATAATTGAGAAATTTATGAATTTATGTGTATTTTTGGACTAGGAAAAATGCCAAGTGGTAAAACAAATTGATTTGTGGTACTAGAAATAGTTAACAAATGGTAGTAGAAATAAATGATACATGGCATTAAGATTAATTGACAAGTGGCATAGAAAATTGGGTGACAAATGGCTTAGAGATTTAGAGACAAATGGACTGATTATTAAGAGTCATGTGATAACCTAAGTAAAATGCAAGTAGCATAATAATTTAAGTGGTAAGTGTCATGACATGTTTCATGACACCCACTAAGCTCATTAACCCATACGAGACTGACATATTAGAAAGAATATCTTCAATTGTCTTTCATTTCTCTGCTACAAACTCTTTTCTTGTTCATTTGCTTCTCCATTCATGACACTTACTCTCCATACCCTCAATGTTGAACTTTGTTATCATCCTTCACTAGCCATTCCAAGACGTCGTTGCTTTCACCTTGTTGATGAAACCTATTTCTATTTCCATCTTGCTCTTGAAATGTTGATGATAGTGTCAGCTAGGAGGAGCTGGGGTTTTCTTGATGATTTTTGAAGAAACTTGGAGTTAATCAAGTATATGAATCATTGACATCTTATGATATATGTAGCATAATATTTATGATGATCATTAGGGATGATTAATAGTGAAAATGGTGTTGATGATGAGTGCTAGAAAATTTTGGATTTACATAACCCACGATCGTGGGAATGCCTCTACGATCGTGGGAAATGCAAGGAAAGGGCTGGAAATTCTTGGATGAATTAACCCATGATCGTGGCAAGTCCTCTATGATTGTGGAAAAGGCCATAAACATGAGTTCTTCTCTTTTGATTGATGTTTGAACCAACTAATGATAAGATACTTTCCTATAGTGTATTTAGACTTGATTGAGGCTTGAAATGAACCTAGTTTGATGCTTGAATAAGTTGATTAAATGTTTCATATGTTTAGGTTTATAATTGAGGTTATAACTTAATAATAAATTGTTGATATGTTTAAAATCTGGAAATTTATAGATGATTAAGGAATAAAAGTGTTCTTAGAAATGCTAATGTGATTCAAAGGAGATGAGTAAGGTATATTAGGTATGAATGAATGAAAATTATGATATTGAGTGATGATTATAATGTTAGAAAAAGGAATGATGAAATTATGATTGAAGAGTTAGAATAATCAAGTTCTTCGAGGTATAAACCTAAGTGCAAGCTAGACTTATACAAATGAAAATGTTTAAATGATCTTAACTTGTGATTTAGGATATATACCCGAGAAAGTCATTGAGCATGCATTGTACATAACACATATACATATGCGTATGATTGAATATTTATGTGATTAATCAACGTAGTAATGTGTATAAATTTGTGTATTTCATGATTTGGATGCTCAAGTAGCCAATATCCAGACATTGCCGGTTTGTCGAGGCAATAGTTATCTGAAGCTTACTGTGAGTAACCTAGATGTTTCTCTCTAGGATTGCTAGTATTTACTTAACTTTCAATTATTGAACTGATAATTATGTGAATGTGATAATTCCAGACATTGATGGTCAGAGGAGTTTGATATTTGAGATTGCATTAGAAGTGTTCATAATTGAATGTGAATTGGGAAAAATAAGTGTACTCAACAAAAATGTTAAATGCCAAACTTAGATTTGACGAAAATGTGAAAGTGACTGTACATGATGAATAAAAGTGATTGATTGCATATAATGTGAATTAATGCATCTCATTACATTGAAATGCATGATCAAATAAAGGAAGTTATGATCGGAGTGGCCAGTGAAAAAAGAGCTTAAAGCTCAGAAATATGTATAAAGAGCCACAGGCTCAATATTAAAATGAGACCAATATCTATAATAGATGCGGGATAGTTATTAATGAGCTTGGTATCCACAACAAATACAGGACAGTTAAGAGGTGCTCAGTCACAACAAAGTAAAAATGAAAGTGAGTCATATGTGCATTTGTATTTGTACACATAAATGTACTATATGAAAGATTACATGAATTTACTGAATTGTGATGTTATGAATGATTGAGAAAATTGATCTGATTATTATGAAATGAGTATGTGAAATATATGATGATATGATTGTCTGTGAATTTGGAATGTGAACTGTCTTTGTGTTTGATATGAGTGAGCACATCGATGATGATTCACTCACTGAGTTCGCAAAGCTCATTAAAATTGAAAATGTTGATTTTCAGGTACGAGGGACGCATAGTTCCTAAGACAAACTAACGGAAGTCTAGTTCCATCCATTTTGAATTCAAGAATGGCTCAAAGGTTAGTCAGCTGATACTAACGAGTTTAGATATAATGTTTTTGTATAGTTCCTTATTTATGTACATTTGTATTTGTACATATACATGTACTATGTGAAAGATTACATGAATTTACTTAATTGTGATGTTATGAATGATTGAGAAAATTGATCTAATTATTATGAAATGAGTATGTGAAATATATGATGATATGATTGTCTGTGAATTTGGAATGTGAATTGTCTTTGTGTTTGATATGAGTAAGCACATCGATGATGATTCACTCATTGAGTTCGCAAAAATCATTAAAATTGAAAATGTTAATTTTCAGGTACGAGGGACACATAGTTCCTAAGACAAACTAACAGAAGTCTAGTTCCATCCATTTTGAAGTCAAGAATGGCTCAAAGGTTAGTCAGCTGATACTGACGAGTCTAGATATAATGTTTTTGTATAGTTCCTCATTTATGTAGAATGTTGTAAAAGAGTAGTAAACCTTTACATGTTTTTGATATTGTATATATGGATTTTGTAGTGAAATGCTACAATGTAAACTATGTTTTATGAATGAAATGAGGAATTGAGCTTTTGAATATTATTTTTTATATATATGATGTCTATAAGTGAATGTGAATGCTCTAACATGCCGCTCTCATAGGACATGTGTTTAAATGTCCTTGGGATGTTTGAGCATATGCTCTATGGAAGTGGGGTGTTATAGATATCCTATACTTTACATTCCACAGTGTACACCTACACTAGAGGCATAACAAACCAAACCCTAATAAGCCAACAATCAAATTAAACCAATAAAAGAACATAAATTTAACCGTTTCTCATTAAAAAATAGTAACTTTACCTAATAATGATGACAGATATGAGAAGGCAATCAAGTGGATGCTTTGAAACTCTAATTGCGACTGAGAACTAATCAGACTGAAGCAAACCAAGCATAATGAAGATGGTTTGTTTCATGGAGTCCTTAGCGGAATCAGAAATGCCCTTGGAGATAGTGGCATTACCAAGAGGCACGATGCGTTTGAGCATGTTGATGATGAAGGAGAACCCACAATCAAAGCTTGATTTCTGAGTGGACACGAACTCATTAGAGACACCGCCGCTGCTACTCAAGTAGTTAACAGTGGAAGAAGAGGATGTTGAGAGGAATACCAACAGTTGAGGTAAAGGGCAGAAGCGAAGGTAGAACGTTGACAGAGGTGGTGCCGATTGTGGTTGGTTAAGATTTAAGAAATAAACTAAATTTAGAATAGTCGAAGATCGTCCTTCTCTCCCCATCTCCTGACTAACACCAAAATCAATTAAGCATTACCCATTCAAAAACAGCCCAATATTGTATCTTTGGTTAAGGATTTTAGATTCAACTGTATCCTTGATGGATTTGTCTAGATTTTGGGATGCTCTTCTTAAACAGGTTGCTTTCTTCTCTTATTTTTGGTGTTTTCATTGTTAGTTTTGTGATTAGTGATTGGATATAAGGGCAGGATGATTGGGTGTTTTTAGAAAATTCTTTCAATTTTTTTGTTATTCTGGTGCATTATTTGATTTTTGTTGCAAAACTTGGCAATTGAGGGTTTAATATGGGTTTATCTGTGTTGTTCTTATGATGGGGCTTCGAAGATAGTAAAACGATGTTGTTTTACTATCATCATGAAACGACATCATTTCAGTAATCTAACTCACTTTTGCTAATTATGTTAATGTGTCTGATTAATGATGGTCTTTGTACATGTGGCACTGCTATGTCAGCAAAGATATTGGTGGCATTTTGGGCTAGAATTGGAAAAAAATTGAAAGTTCGAGCTATAATTGAAAAATTGGCGAAAGTTTAGGTTTTTTATAATTAAACAAAAAACAAGATCATGATCACTACCTTTTAACCACCTTAAGGAATTAGGGCATCGTAACTATGCATTTCCCTTATAGCCCTTTAGCTTTATTAATCCCTATCAAAGGACATAAAACATGTCCAATTTTTTACTTTAAAATTATAAAAAATAGGTTATGTGAATTGATTTCAACTTATCCCTCCTGTTAACAATCCCTATTCTTATGGTCTCATATCCTTTGAAAATGATGTTGATCCAGTAGCTTTTTTCTTATTTTAAATTTTATTTTCTCGATAATTTCTATGATGATGAGCTTATGCACTATATATTGACTTTGAATAATGTGGTTATAAGCTCCAATACAGGTCATTCACAAGGTAGGTTTTTTCTTTGCAAATAATAAAAAGAAGTTGAAGAAAAGTGGTGGTAATCCATTAGTTTAGTCATGGATATATATTGTATGCAAACATTATTATATTTTTTGGTATAAGATCAATTTTATTTTCTCAACAAGTTTTTGTCTTCATATGTATGTTAATTGTTGTAATACTATCATGTGGTATATCTTGTTTCCTTCTCTAAAAACATGAATAATGTTTATGATGTTGTGTATAAATGTGCATAACACCATTCTAAAAAAATATATTAGGCAACTAAAATTCCAATTGATATTACTAAAAAAATGACTAAGAGACTTCAAAATAAAATGATTTATTAAATTTATAGGTACATTTTTATTACTTATACTATAATTTATGTTCTCTCTAATCGTTTAGATGTTGTAAGTGATGATATATTTTTCCATTACTAAATGATATTAGGTCTCTTGTGGTGACTTAAGCATTAATAACATATCCATCATAAGCTTGTTAAGAAAGAATAAAAGAAGTGTCATAATTTAGGAGAATGGGATTGATAAAAGATAAGGTCAAAGTCATCGTCATCGTCATCGTCATCATCATTAGCCATAATGAAAAGATTGCATCACTAGGTAGGAATGAAGAGATATAATATTTTTTTGAAAAGAATATAGTGATCTTTTGTATGGAATGATAGTATTATTTATATGTAGTGATAATATTTTTTTATGAAGAGGTGTTACCATTTTTATTTGGATTAATGATGATATTATTGTGCAAACTTTTGGTATTTTTATAATGCATATTTGCATATATAATGAAATGATTTCTGTGTACAGAATAATAGCACTTTTTTGTATATGTCACATTATAAGAACAATATAGGATTCACTAACCTTAAACATCAAATTTTGGGGTTTGAAACACTAGGGTTGTCAAGGTTTTGAAATTATTCCTTATAACCGCACATTTTGGACTTAATCTAAGTTATATCTTCACTTACTAAAGAAAAGGAGACTAAAAAATTAAATTAATTATGATATGTTAAGAGTTATGGTGTTGTTAGAGAACGTGATAGAGTTAACAAAGAGAGAACAATATGGATTCTATCACTTTGCTTTAATTATTTTAATTCTACATCTAACAAAGTTGTTAGATATGGATTAGCTTCATTATTTCAATATTGGTTTAATTTTTTATGTATAACCACATCTAAAAAAAATGCATGAGGTATCATATGTTAAAATAAATTTGACAATTAATTAAAGACCTTACTGATTAATCATAACCTAGGTAGGTTAGGAAAAGTGGCTTGCCCCAATTACCTGATTGAGCTTTTCTATACTAATAAAAAATTAAGATCTAGAGAGAAAGTCAAGAACATAAATGTGGATGAAGTACATGAAGAGGAAGATTTTATTTTATATGAAAGTACCTAACTATGTGTCAAAGTATTTAATATACGTGACGTGTCTAATATATTATCATAATATAATTACAGTTTACGCAATTTAGAATTAAGGTTAATATGCCAAGTTTATAATATTTTTAATTAAAATATTTTTACAAGGTAAATATGATAATTTGTAATGGCCTTGTAATCATCCAATTAGTATAAATCCTTTACTTTTGGTAGATAATCTACTCAAATTTAGTAACAAAGTTACTAGTGTTAACATAATGTATCTATTTTTATCATAATGTATATATTTCATCATCAATTACAATAATTTTTTATTTTTATTTTTACTATTGTTAAATAAATATTAAATAAATACACATCAAAATTGTATATAATTAAAATTTATTTTGGCCTCACTTTTAACAAATTATTCCACTGTGATTTAGTATAGGTTAACTTTATAAATGGATAACTTAAAAGTAAGCATTTTCATTCACCCACCCTTTTTCATTTAAAATATCTTATAAATTCTAATTTCCTTCCAATTTCGTTTGCACTTACCTACCTCTACCTTTTAGAATTGTCTGTTGTCATCACAGAAAGAAGATCACTTGAGTGCTTAATTGAAGTTTTCTCTTAGGTTTCGTCACAAAAAGAAGTTCACTTAAACGCTTAATTGAAGTTTTCTCTTGGGTTTAACTTTAGGATCCCTTCCACTCTCAAATACCTAACATTTTCTATTCATTTTTCACATTGTTTTCCATCCTCATTCAAACACTTAGACTCATTTTTCATTCAAATACCTATTATTCCTTAGTGAATATCTATAAAATCCCAATAATTTACCACAATGGTGAAATGAAAGGCATTGTCAACTTAACCCACAAGAGTCATACAAGTACTTGTTAGGTATATTCCTAATAAAAATCCTATTATGGTTAGGAATATACCCAATATATGCAGACACAATTTTTTCTCTACTTTTATATCTTTATTCTTTATGTCACTCCATTTTTGGGGTTTTTTTAATAGAAAATGTAGTTCAATGCAATGCTCTAATAAAGTAGTGTTGGTAATATGTTTTAAATGTGTTAAATGAGTTGATGGTGACTTATGATGTCTATCACTATTTATCGACTTATACTAGACATGTTAATCCAATCTATATATTTCTTTCTAAAGTGTCATGAATTGGTTAGTTTTATAACTCCATTATTTTTTTTATTTCTTGGCATCATATTGGTGCTTTAATCTTATAGTTGTCAATATTACTAAATCTTATTATGGAGAAGTTAAATAAAGGCTTCGTAAGGAGTATGGAGTTAATGATCACTAAATATGAATCCACATATACACATGAAAATTGTTTCATGTTTGTTTATAATTTAATGATTATGGTGGGGATTAGTCTTAGAGAAATTATATATTTATGGGATCCTTTGCCTTGGTATGATTTTAAAGTTAAATGTCTAATATGTAATTATGTTTGTGGAAGTATTAGCTACAAATACCACAAAATACATATAAAACATAATAGTGTACCTTGAAAAAAAAGAAACAAACATTATATAGTCAAAATAACAGTAAGGGTATAAAATGAAAAGAAAATGACATAACTCAATTAAAATATTATGAACTATAAGAGAAAGAGGGAGAGAAACCATAGAACAACAAACAAAAAATGAAAGCAAATCATCTATTATAAGCATTGTCACAAACACTCTCCTAATATTTCTTCATTAACATAAAGAAAAAAAAGGCCTACATGGCACTTAAAATCCATTATGGTTAAAAACAAGTGCCTATTGCATCATTTGTCCAATCTAACCAATCAACATAAATTTCTTGGTTTCTCACATCAAGATTAGGAGTTTTATCAGTCCTATAATGATTGTATGCTCATGTTAAGTTGTTAATATAATATATGACCCATTTTCTAAAAATTTTCCAAAATGATTATTCATTTATGATTGTACACTCCTAAATGTGACATCTCTCTATATTATTGCTTAACAGGTAGTGTTGATTGCTTTACTCTTTTACCTACCTCCTCATCTTTCACCCTAAATGCATTACCCCTTAACTCATCACCTTTGTAACTAATTAAAAGATACACTCTATTAACCTTCTTCATTAACCCTATGTATCTCTGAACTTCTAAGTCAAAGAAAGGAATTGAACACACTTTGGTCATCTCAGGCAAGTTAGAAAATAATTATAGATTCTTTTTAGGCATATGAAAAAGTATCATTCTTTGACACTTTAAAGGAAGGAGAATATGAACATATAAGCCTAATGAAAGAAGATGAAGATGGAATTATAGTCTATCTCAAACTTTGCTCCTTTTTGTTTTTCCTGAATGGAGTCTCATTATCTCAAATTTAAAAGGATGAAGAAGATAAACATGTAAGCCTAATGAAATAAGACAAGGATGGAGCTACGGTAGAGGGAGGAGTTACTTTGAGACTTCTCAAGGAAGCTTTGAACTAATTAAATTACCAATTTACCCATTATAATGTGAAATTATAAAATTATCATTTGAATATGGAAAAAGGTTTTAAAATAATAAAAATTATTTGTTTTAGTAGTTGGTAATGGAAAAAATTGTAATTGACATAGAAAGGACAAATATGTCATTTTACCCTAAAAAGATGCCAGTTTGTTAATAAGGACAAATTTTGCTTATTCCTTCCACCTAACAAGTTCATCATTTTGTTGAAGCATGAAATTAGAAACATCCACCTTTGATCTACAATATGAGTTTGTAAGGATTTTTTATATATTTTTCATTATTATTAGTTATTTTTTTTGGGTGTTATCTACTAACCAAGCATATAAATGGACTAGTAAGCAATCACTTTCATTCCATTTTTTTAATTGCTTTTCTACCTAGAACATTGTGATTTGAGTAAGGTGTATTGACAAGTTTTTAAATTACAATAAGGTATTATAAAAGTATTTTATACATTAATTATAATAATTTTAATATAATAAATATTTAAGAGATGTGTATCAATTTATAAGAGCTTAAAGTGGTAATGTTGTTATGAGAAATCATAATCCAAGTTTTAGAGGTTTTATTACAAAATATTTGTAAAATGTAAAAGTTGGCATAGTGAGGAGAGTTTAGAGTAAAAGTTGGTGTAATAAGGAATGAGAAGCAAAGTTTTGAGCGAGGAGTTGGCATAGTGAGAGAGAGAAAGAGTTTGAAAAGAAAAGCAAAGAAGAAGATCTATTGTCCCTTTTCAAGCATTGAAATTCTATTTTAGCACTCATCCATTTGATGTAGTATGTTTTTATATGTGTAGTAGTAATTATGTAACACATATTGATAACTATTATATCATCTAGTGGTATATTTTATAGAATGCAATGGTATTTTCTAAACAATTTTATGGTACTTATGACATAATATAATAGTATAGGGGAGGTAAGTAATGAAATAAAAAATTGTAAAAGTTATTTAGATGTCATGACCTTACACAGTGGGCAGTGGACGTTAAGACAGAGTTGAAAACTTTTCTTTGTCCATGCACTAATAAGTTTGTTGAGAACCTATTGATAACTATTTAGTGATTATTGACTTTGTGCTTTTCAGGAATCTTAGTACCTTAGCCATATCAACTTTTATGTGAAATTTTTTTGGT
Organism: Erythroxylum longipes; assembly: GCA_027563885.1. Taxonomy (NCBI): domain Eukaryota; kingdom Viridiplantae; phylum Streptophyta; class Magnoliopsida; order Malpighiales; family Erythroxylaceae; genus Erythroxylum; species Erythroxylum longipes. Next base: position 32,662 of record JAOQMS010071704.1, read on the forward strand.
TTCGTTTGGAACATCTATAATCCACACCATAGTGTCCCCATAAATATACTCTACTTGATCCTTTAAAATTTTCAATAACAAGTGATCTAGATCAAAACAAAGACATAGTTAGTACCAAAGGTCCCTCTTCACCTAAAAAATCTCCATCTCTCTAAGTTCACCGAATCCCATATTGTTCACTCTCTTTAGCTATTTTGATTAAGGTTCCATATTGATTCATATACCTTCTTCAAATAATATCTTATTTGAGAAGTCTATAAATAATTAAACAATATCATCAAAAACTAAATACATTTATACATTATGAAAAAATACATTAATTTTGTTTGGAATGTTTCAAATTTCCTTTATTGTTCTTTTTGTTACATTTTTCTAACTTATGCTTCCAACAAAAATATCATCTCTAACTTACAATTCAAGTTTAAATCAATTTAGCATATAATCAGCATATGTTTTAGTTTCATATACATTATCAATATCCATTCTAACATTGATGATGGTTAAGTTCCCTTTTGTCATTATGACATTCTTCTCTCTTTGGTATGAGGTAGAATTTGATTTGATAATAGTTTTTAGCTTTTATTATAAATTTTGAGAATAAGGGAAAAAATGTCAAATACCACTATATACCATTACAATATATAATATATCACTATATTATTTTAAATATACACTCTCCAAGTTCCTTCCTATAAGTAAAATTTCTTTCTACAACACTATATTACAATTATTTACGAATAGTAAAATTTAAAATATTTAAAAACATGTAATTATGATAATTATCCTAGTTACTATATTGTTATGGAATTTTATCTGAGACAAGAATTGCATATTTGTAACATTGCTACACATTTTCACAACTATCTCACCTTCAAACACAATTTATATACAAAACTTTAGTTTCTAATTCAAGAAAAAAAGTAGACACTATTTTGGACTGATGATAGAAATAAGAATGAAAGGTTTTTATATAAACAAGAACAATCCATTACTATTAACATTAAAAATGCCCATAATTTTTTTAGTTAAAATATATTGAATAAAGAAAGCCAACTATAAGTCACTCAAAACAGGCAACCTTGAGAAGGGAAGCAAAGCAACATAATATCATTACTAAATAAGAAAATGCTTAAAAATAAAAGTGTAAAATGCAAGGGAAACACCCATACATTGTTTCTGCCACCATCTAAGACGAAAAAAATAAACAAGAATATAGAGAGAGGATGAGAAAGACAGTGGGAGAGTTACCATTTTTTGTAAATCTCTCTTAAATTTTGTTTATTTTTCTTTTTCCTTAATGTAGTTACGTTCTCTCACACTTTAAAGGAAGGAAAAGATAAACATGCAATCCTAGGAAAGAAGATAAAGATGGAGTTATGGTCTCTCTCAAACTTTGCTTCTTTTTCTTTTTTCTTAATAAAGTCTCATTTTCTCAAATTTGAAAGGAATGAGAAGATAAAAATGAAATCATAATGAAAGTAGATAGAAATGGAGTTTTGATAGAGGGAAGAGTTACTTTGAGACTTCTCAATGAATCTTTATATTAAGTAAATCATCCATTTGCCCATTATAATAAGAATATAAAACTGCCATTTGATTATCGAAATCTCCTTTTGCCCAATAGGTAGTACCCATCAATGGCCATCGCTTGCCAACTAAGATTTTAAAATAATAATAAAAATATGAGAGTGCTTTTTCTATTTAGTAGTAAATGATCGAAAATTTGTAAATGATATGGAAAGGACAAATAAATCATTTTATCCATAAAAACATGCTAGTTTGTTGGTAAGGAAAAAGCTTATTTATTCCCTTCATTTGACATTTTAATCTTTTTGGTAAAGCTTAAAACTAGAAACATCCACCTTATATCTACAACACAAATGTAAAATTATTTTTCTATTGATTATATAATAATTAGAATGTGATTTTATTTTAAATGAAATAACTATGATTTAAATATGATTTGTTCATGTTGTATTATCATAGTGTTATTTCAAACATAAGTTCATTTATTCATTTGATAATTTCTAGTTATATAAGTAACTTCTAATTCTTAAAAATGTGTTTTTAGGAAAAATGTTGATCAAGTCGAGGACAACCAAATTTATACAAAATTGCAGCAAAGATAAGATGACTCTTCAATATGTTATTGTAATTACTCCATATGTGATATCTTCCTGGAGAAGATATAATACAGCACGTTATTACAGCTAATTACTTAATGCAAAAGCTATATTTTGAAGGTTGTCTGGCTTTCATAAAAGCTAAAGTAAAGTACATAACTTTACTCTCAACTTTGCCAGAAAGTGAAGTATCGAGCATGCTTTGAAACTTAGAATGGCCTGAGGTGAAATCATATAAATGGTTAGTGATAAACTTTATGAGAGAAGTTCAAATAAAAGAATTGATTTAGACTTTATATCTAACCAGCCTTCCACTCAATAATTAGAACAATAGCATATCGAGCTTCTAGTACTTTATCCTATGAATTCATTGACTATATTCTATGTAGGGTTTGTTATTATGTGTTGAACTAAGTTTTAATAAACCACATAAGTTATGTTCATCAATATATGTCAAGTAGGATATTATTTAGTTTTATCAAAATATATGTTTTATGAATATTTATGTTTGAAAATATTCTTGATTATAGTAATTAGTAATTAATTGTCATAGGAATGATGATTAAGAACATTTGTGCTCTTTTGATTTCATAAACAATTGAAATCTAATTGATATATATATGTATGATATGACAATAATGTGTAACTATACTATTTCTTTCTATAGAAACTTTGTGTTTCCATTATAGTTACCGCATCAAAGAATATTATTGTTAAACTTAATAAGGATGAGAAATTAAATGGTGACAATTATTATATTTGGAACTTGAAAATCTAATATGTAATGGAAGAGCAAGAGGCTCTCAAACCATTAAGCATAACCATGGATGTTCCTAAGGAAGGCAATATGATGCATCATAAAAAGGATCTTGATGTTTATGAAATTTGAAAGAAAAAGAACACATTAGATCATATTAAATTACTTAGCAATATGGATAATGATATTGTGCACAAGTTTGTAGATATGGAACTACTAAAGACATGTGGTCTGCTTTAGCTACAAATTTTAGAGGCATATTAGTAACCAAAGTAAGATTACTCACTATTAATTTTGACACATATAGGATGTCCAAGTCACATAATGCAAATGTCAAACATGATAAGTGAGTTACATGATATTGGTTATAAATTATCAGATAAGCAATAAGTTCAAGTTATGATCCATTCATTACCTAAGAATTGGCAGTATATGAAGATGTATCTAACTCACATGAGAGTATCAAAATGATTGAAGATGTTATAAGGCGTCTTATACTAGAATAAGAAAATCTTAAAGCCTTAAAGGTGTCCTACGAGGTCTATGTAGTTGGTTTTAGGCCATATGGAGCTATAAATTAGAAGCATAATGACAGCGCGTTGTAACGCCATTTAAAATAAAATAACTAGACTACTACTATAGCAGTGGTGAGTCTAGGTCGATCCCACAGAGAGTGTGTGCAAAGTTTACAAAATGAAATTAATCGGTGTTTAGGTTTAGGGGATTTTGTATTTTTCAAATAGGAAAATAAAATGAAACTAAACTAATAAAAACAAATTAAAGAAAACATGCAAAAATGATAAAACGTGGGGAATTCGGTAAGGACCCAGTTCTTTGGTTTGGTTCAATCTCAGCCTACACCCTAATTAAGCATATTTCGTTGATTTGTTATTCTCAAAACTCTCCTAGCAATAATTAATCATAGGTTAATAATTAATCCGAGTTTTTCATTAGGTTTTGTTTAATCAAGAACAATCGTTAATTAAACCTAACCACCGAATAACCTAGGATACGAGCTCTAGATTTAATTAGGTAGTAGCATTATGAATTAGAAAAACCGAATAATCAAGGCAACAACCATATACGATGCATCATTTAACCTAGGTCATGTTATCCCTAATAATTACGAATCATTAGTCGCTACACATGAATTTTAACATAACAATTACGGATTACATCGAAATTTTAGCAATGGGTTTGCAAATAAACGATTCAATGAACACATTAAATCATCTTTTCACAATACCCAATGGGTTCATACACAAATAACCAAACAATAACAAAAATCTGATTATCCATACACAAAACCCAAATCAATTAATATAAGATAATACAATCAATTTCTAATAAGAGAAAGAAACAATAAAAACAGTAAAGTACACTTAACCCGAGTAGTCGGTGTCGATGTCACTTCCGAATCGATGTCGAAACATCTAAACCTCCATGGGTCTCTCAAGAAAATGCTTCAACCCCATGAAACTTATCCCACTCGAAGCCCCTTGTAGTGCCTCCACTCTTCTGTTTTCTCTCCAACCACGATACTATTCAATGATGTGACGAAATTAATATTATTAGCCATGCTACTATTCACGCTTCTTTAAACCAAGGCATGAAATGCATCTCATATGCGGTGCGTTGAACGCATACGATTGCATTCAATGCAAATCAAAAATGTATGCGTTGCGTTAAACGCATATATGTTGCATTGAATGCATACGCTTACGTTCAACGCAAAACGCAGATGTATGCGTTGCGTTACATTTATACGCTTGCGTTTAACGAAAATGTAATTTATGTTTAACGTAAACTTTTCCCAATAATTATGACTATGCTATCGTTTGCTTCTTGGACATTACTGTGCTGTACATTGCTTTGGTCTTCCTTCAGCCCACATGCTACCATATTGTTATAGCTTCCCTTGGCTTTTATTCTTCTTTTCTTCTCTTACTGTGTTGCCATTAATTCACTTAAATTACCTGTATTCTATGCACAACTTTTCTACTTCTTTTTCGTGAGCAACTTGTAATGTTCTTGTTTGTGTTTTCTTTTTTTCTTGTCTTAACTTTCTTCTTCTTACTCCATAAAGATAAGTGAAAATTAATCTTTGAAGGCCTAAATATCATGCTTTCGACTCACTTTAGCTCCATCACTTCAGAATTATGCTTAAAACCACATATGAACTAAAGTAAGTATCTTAAGCAATTTTATGTCATTAATCGCTAAGTGTTATGAAATAATAAAAAAATCAACTAAGCATATGTCAATTTTTCCCACACTTAGCTTTTGGCCATCCTCGGGCAAAACATCAAATTTAAGCTCATCGCCACGAAAACATTTACTCATTTTCCATATGTTCCCAGAATACAAAATCATAAACAAAGATGAATGACTTTAAAAAATCATAGCAAGAAATCAACATTCCAAGCTTTTACTCATGATCAATCAACATTCGATACCTTTAAAAACTAAGCAATCTAATGGTAGACTCAAAAAATGTGTTTAATTGAAATACATCCACAGGTACACTCAACACCATTCATGATCATGACAATCCACAACTTTGCATATCATTTCATTTCTCCACCACTAACGTTCACGTGCAAAATCATGAATCAAAGGACTTTTTAGTGTTGTTAATATGGCCAAAGGTAAGGTGAGATGTATTTGGTCTAAGTAGCATAAAAGTTATTAAAGCTAGTGAAACAAATGTAACACTCAATATGACATCAAGTGCATAAGTTCACACTCATACAAAACTGGGTACCGTCAGCTATGACAAATGCAACACTTATATTTCATAACTCATTTCAACTCTGGCACACAAACAACATAAAGCATATACCAATCTGAAGGAATCACTCATACCATTTATGTCAACAATACATTAAAACCACAAGAGTGAACCTTCCAAGCCAACATCAACCTCATATTCAACATACTCAAATATCACATTCATTACAACTCTAGGAAGATGAATTAATCATGAATAACTTTGCAAACTCATATGCACTTCCTCCTTAGTAAATTTATTTAAACAAAAAAATTTCATTCCTTTTCTTTTTCTTTCTTTCTTTCTTTTTCATTTTCTTTTCTTGTGCTTTTTTTAACATTAAAAGAAACTACATTAACATGGGAATTTCAATGATAAGGCATAACAAAACATCCCAACATTAACCAACCCACACATATGTACACTCCCACACTTAGAATTTTGTACATCCACAAACTCAAGAATCACAAATGTTCCACTAGCTTTATATCTTAGGTAAGACGTTGGTTAAGTATAAAGCATGTAATGTGGTTGATACAAAAAGAAAGGCTAATAAGGCTGAAAGGGGCTTATAAAAAAGGAAAATCATCTAATGGGTAGGCTATTTGGCTAATGTAGTTAGGAAAAGCAAAGAATGCCTAATCATATCTATGTTAATGCATGTGATAAAAATGTGGTCTCGAATGAAAATTCAAGGTAAAATTAGGATGTACATGTCATGAAGGTCACACATTATCAAAAGCCAATGAGACTGATATGAATATGTCAGCCAAATAAGGCTCAAATTCTCACCAGTTTGTTTACCACTAGTCACTACTCTTCTAAAGATAATGCACATCGACCAATCACAAGAGTAAAAGTACATATTAAAGTTGCAATGAAATTCTCTAGTCAATTCATTATCTACTATGACCATATAATCCTAGAAGTAATAGAAAATGAGAAAATGTATGTTTTGTTTGTTTTTTTCTTTCTCTTATTTTGATTGAAAACTTAGAACAAGCAAGAAAAAACCAACAAAGAACAAACATGCATTAAAAAATGCAAAAATGTAAAGAAAAGAAATTTACTTCCCTTGGGTTGCCTCCTAAGAAGCGCCTTGGTTTAGGGTTGCTGGCTCAACTACATACGTTCCTCACTTGACAAAATTATGATCTTCTGGTACTACAGTTAGCACAATTTCCATGTGAGGTTGCTTTGGATAGCGTCTTAGCTGACCATAATCCCCATTCAGCATCTTCCTTATCCTCAGATTCTCAATCTGGATTAAGTTTATAAACTCCGGAAAGATCTCAAATGTCTCTTTGCCTTTTTTTCCTCATTTAATTCCTTAAATTTGTTATGTAAAGGTGAAGAGTCATTCTCAAGAATAAAATCGAACTCAGTATATACCTATGAGCTAAAAGATATGTCTTTTTATACTTCAAGCTCCTCCTTGGCTTCTTTTACGTAAGCAACTCCTTGAGTAATGCTCTCAAAACTCTCAAGCTCCTCATCAATCTGTAAAGTTTTTGTACAAACGTCCATTGGGTACACCTTGGGTTGATATGGCTGCTCCTCTTCGCTTTACTGTTCCAGATGATTGATATCTCCCTATTAAGACAATTCGTCTTGCTGAAATCGTAAAGCATCTTGTCAGATTTGCTTTACACCATGCTGAAATAGCTGTTGCATATTCTATTGGAACTGTTGCATATCCTGTTGAATTTGAAGATTGTTGGCTCTCTGAATCTTGGGCGCTAGACCATGTATTTTATAGAAGTTGCCATCCATCCTACTGGAATTGTAGAGTATTTTGCTGCAATTGCAAAGTATTAGCGTTCACAATATTAATCAACTCTTCCAGAGATGGACCGAAGTCGTGATAGGAAGCTTCTAGTCTGTATGAGAATTGTTGTGCATCCTGTAAACTATCATAGAAGTAATTATGATGGTTATCTCATCCATAACCAATGTTAAGTTGATCAGTCCAACCTTGGTTATAAGATTGAGAATAAGAGTTAAAGAAAAAATTACTTCCATCCATGATTTTTTTATTTTTACAAATCAAAACAAGAAAAGAAAGGATCACAAAATAACTAAAAAGAAACCAATTACAAACAAATATATACAAAACACCAATTAAATCATAAATAAAAACTAAAACAACGCACTTCCTAGAAATGTCGCCAAAATTGACAGTGTGTTGTAACGATAGTCAAAGTAAAATAAATAGACTACTACTATAGTAGTGATGAGTCTAGGTCGATCCTACAGAGAGTGTGTGCAAAGTTTATGAAATGAAATTAATTGGTGTTTAGGTTTAGGGGTTTTTGGATTTTTCAAACAAGAAAATAAAATGAAACTAGACTAATAAAAACAAATTAAATAAAACATGTAAAAAGTGATAAAAGTGGGGAATTCGGTAGGGACCCGATTCTTTTGTTCAATCTCAACCTACACCCTAATTAAGTATATTTCATTGATTTTTTTCTCAACCCTCTCCTAGAACCTATTAATCGTGGGTTAATAATTAACCCAAGTTTTTATTTAGGTTTTGTTTAATTAAGATACAATCATTAATTAAACCTAACCACTGAATAACCTAGGATACGATCTCTAGATTTAATTAGGCGATATCATTATGAATTAGGAAAACTAATTAATCAAGACAACAACCTCATATGATGTGTCATTTAACCTAGGTCATATTGTCCCTAATGATTACGAATCATTAGTCACTACACATGAATTTCAACATAACAATTATGGATTATATTGAAATTCTTGCAATGGGTTTGTAAATATACGATTCAATGAACGCATTAAAATGATATTTTTACAATACCAAATGAGTTCATACACAAATAATCGAACAATAACAAAAATCCGATTATCCATACACAAAACCCAAATCAATTAACATAGGATATTGATCGCAAGGTTACACGTGCATAATTTTAATATTTATTAACCTTGGTAAATTCAGCAAGCGCACGGGTCATTCGGGTAGTACCTAAGGTATTGATCCCACGAGGAAGGCTAAACTAGTCCTAAAATCTAAGGTCGAACTAAACTGTAACAATTTAAAAGAAATAAACTAATGTAGGAAATAAATCAATCAAGCAATCAATTATAAATATTAAAATGCAAAGATATCAACAAAATAGCAAAATTATACAACCCTATCCGAAAATTAACCTAGAAACTATTAAGTGAGAGAAAGGGGATTTTAATTTGAAGCTAATGAAAATCCAACCAATTATGCAATTATTGACTTAATGGGTCTAGATGGTCCTAGGGTAGATTACTCTCTCTCGAGTTATAATCCTTAACCCTAACTAATGATCCCTAAATTAAATTATGGAATTATATCTCTTGACTCACAATTTACTTACAACCTAAAATAGTTCTAAAATTGTCTATTAACCTACCGGAAACCTATGCTTGATCTCTCGTTACACGATTCTACCAGTTTGATCCAATTCTTATCTATCAATTTACCTAACTCTCGTTAGCCCAAATCGATTATTTTCACTCGGCTCACTCTCTCAGTTTATTGCCGAATTATTACGAATAGAAATTGAATCACAATTAAATCAACAATAACACAATCAATTAAACTTTATTAATCTTAACAATTAAAAACCCGAAGGTCAGTATAGACAAAACTCAACATTTAACACAACCGATTCTCAACGAATATAGCAATTTCATACATCAATAAAATTGAGTAAACGAAAAATATTGTTGGGAACAGAATTTTTGAGGTAACGACAATGGGAAACCACCTGTTCTAGGAAGTACGTCGTGTCTAGCTTCGTCTCCGTCTCTCTCTTCCTTCGTCCCCTTCCTCAATCTCTTGATTTCTCTCTACGTTTTCTCTCAGAATTGGCTAATGTGATGGCTCTCTTGCACGACTCTCCAGGCTTCTACATCTGTCTCATAATGTTCTATTTATATTTTGAGCACTCTAGGTCAAAGTTGAGGTCGAAACGGTCTAAAAAATCTTGCGAAACTCGAGTTTTTCCTTCAACCCTACATAACCCACAATTGCAGCCCTGCCTGCCATGATCGTGGCCTTAATGGAAACTTTCTGTCACGACCATGCCCCCATATGCACGATTGTGGCCTAGCTGCTCTGGCTCGTCCTTTTCTATCACAATCGTAGCCTGTTGTGCCACGATCGTGAGCTATGCTTTTAGCCTGAAAACTCCTAGAATTTTCTCCATTCTTCACTGTTTACCCTGAAATACTAACAAACCCATCAAGGTACCTCCAAGATATAACAATTAAGCTCAAAGGCTCATACTAACCCATAAAAACACTTAAACACATAAACTAACACAATTAACACATAAACACACACTCAACACTCAATTTAACACTAAATACTTAACAATTTAAACCTTAAAACACAATGAAATTAACAACTATCAACATCCCCACACTTAAACATTTGCATATCCTAAAATAAACAAAACAATAAACATATCAAACATGAAGCACGCAATGCAAAAATGAGACAATGGCTTCGACTTCATGAAATAATCTTAATCTTGAAACAATCTAATAAGTTATCTCTAATCATTAACCTGCAAAATCTATGTCTAAGGGCTTTGAACTAAATATACAAGTTAACTGGGATCTAAGTGCCAATTCAATTCTCCTTTTCAATTGTACACACACATTAATAATTATTTGGTCCTTCAGACTTTGTAATTATTCCATTTTCATGAAAATTCAAGCTTATTACAAGTTCGGTAGGTTTTTATTAAGAACATTTCTTTAAACCATGGATTTATTCTTTTACTTAGAGGCAAACATTGGTAATGAATGTCGATTCGATTACTCAACTAAGTCATTTATTAACAACTTGGTTGAAATGTCATTATAGCCTTTTGACGCGAAGGCACACATTTTATGATGCGTGTCGATCCAGGTACTCAGCTATTATCATGTTTTCAACTAACTACTAGCTCTATTCATAACCCGAAGATCAGCGGAATAGTAATTTATTAACAAAACAATTTTTTCACATACCTTGTTGTTTTTAGCTATTCGTTTTTATGAAAAATACTAGTTAAGCTACTTAAGTTAAACGGCTTCAAATTATGAATGAATGTGACAACCTAGAGGGTGCTAAATTATTAAGTCCTAATTAAGCTGTATATTTAACCAAAGAACCCTAATTCACTAATTTTGCGAGCTAATGATCATTTACAACCTACTAGACTATATTCAAAATTAAACAATTTTCACTCATCTAAGCCATTGACATATTCAAACAATTCGCACAATTCAACCTAATAACTATCATATGGTATGCAAAATTATATTCAAAAGTACAAAACACAAAATCCCTCCCCACACTTGAACAACGTCTCAATGTGAGAAGGAGGCACACATCACATAAGATAAGTAACAGCAAAATAGAAATTAAAGTGACAAAAAACAAAAAACATAAAACATAAAAAAACAAAATAGAACTGAAGGCTAATTTGGAAAAGAAAAATTAGGTTAGGCATAAATCCTAAGGAGATGGAGGTGGTGATGGTGTTGGAGGTGGCAATTGAATGCCTTGAGACTTGAAATACTGATGGATTTGTCGGATATCCTAGCTCTGGCATCGTTGTATTCGCGCCATCTCCGCAATTGTCTTGTTGGTCTTGGTGATTACACCCAAAACCTTCTGCCAACCTTCTTCTTCTTCCTCTTCTTCCTTGGAGACTCCACTGGTGGATTCATTTTATGCCTGCCGAGGTGGCGCTAAGCTTGAACTTGCCTGACCTACCCTAATCCAAACATGTGTCTTTTGACTGATTTCCCTTAGTGTCATATTTGTGAAATGGATGACCTCAGTGCGGAATAAGTGATGGTGATTGAGGAAATAAGGGAGGTGAACTGTTAACCCCCTCCGTTCCACACCAAAATGTTCTACAATGGCAGACACTATGTATCCTATTCGAAGATAGTTGCTCCACTTGTGCGGAGTTGCAGCAATTGTATTCAGTACATGGGTAGATGTGCATACTAGAATACTGTGGTCCATGCACCATAATATAAAAAATTCCTTGGTAGAATACTTGTTGGTTTCTATCTTGTCAAAGACTAGCTGCTACATAAATTTGTGTAGTAACAAGTATTCATGAGACTGTAAGATGTTGTTGTAAGCATTCTTAGCATAGAATTGCTCAATTCCAGTAAGCTCCTGCCAGTATTGGGAAGGACGGAAGTCATCATATTGATCGATGATAGTGGATTTGGGGAATCCACACATCTCGCATATGATTTCAACATTCAATTCATATGCCCGTCCTCCTAATCTAAACCACAATTCTTTTATATTCTTAGGGTCAAAGGTCAAGGATGTGAAAAATTCCAGTGTATGCTTTTCATAAACAGGGAATTGAAATCAAATAAATTGACCCCACTGGATCCTCTCGGCTAGGTTTTCTACCTGCTCACGCAATTCTATCTGATCTAATGTGTCAAAGTCAAAATACTTCTGAACTATAATTTTTCTAGAATGAAGGAAACGAAAACGAGTACCTTCCTCCTCAGGGTAAATTGGAAAGGAGTTCCAAAATTTACTGCTCGGTTCTTCGTCCTCGTCTCGTAACTTTTTGTCATCCATATGGTTCCTGGTGAGCTTATTGTTTAATACATGGCATGATTTGGCAGAAATTAGGAAGAATTTAGAGGTTAGGAGACTCTAGAGAGATGTAAAAGTGTTTGAATGTTTGAATTCTTCAGAGATAAACTGAAAATGAAAGTGAAAGTAAAGTTAGAACTGAAAATGTAAGTGGTAAAAAGGGTAAATTGCTTTAAAATTTTTTGCGCCCTTCCCTTTTCTGCATAGTCGCAGGCCACGATCATAGCCTGTTATGTCATGATTGTGGCTTGTGGCTTACCACCTAGCGCACGCTCAATCGCAGGCCATAATCGTGGCCTGCTAGGCCACGATCGTGGCTAGCAGCCTTACACTCACTCCAAATTCCTTCTTTTGCTCTTTTTCCAATTTGTTTCACTTTCACTACGTAATTCTTTTTTGTCCCTTTTTCATCTCTCCTTTCATGCTTGCACAATCATCCACATAATTCCAAATTCCTACTCCTTTTCCAATTTTATTCAACAAAAATGAACCTAACTATAAAATTTCAAATGTTCGAACAAAATAAACAAAGAACTACTTTTCCATGGGTTGCCTCCCACGCAGCGTTTCTTTTAATATCAGTAGCTCGACGCTCCATTAAGCTCAAGATGGTTGGAACGAATGGTTCGATGGTAGCGTCCTCATTAGTCTCAAAGTCTGCACTTTAGCTACCATACTACAGTTACCATCGTTGGTACAATTTTCCTTTCCTCGCCTTCTCCTTATCGAGCGCTTCTTTTTGAAAGCATTACTAGGATTTTCTATGTCCTCCCATTCGCCTCGAGGTTTAGGTTCTTTGAGATACACTAGAGGTGAAGGAGAACCGTACTCTCTTGTAGTTACCTTAAATGTCAATTTCTCCTTCCCTATTAATTCGCCCCTATCAACATTAATATTTGAGCGCACAATGGCCAAGAATGGTCGTCTAAGAATTATTGGGGTGTCCCCATCTTCATTGATGTCCAAAATATAGAAGTCCGTGGGAAAGGTAAATTTACCAACCTTTACCGGCACATCATGTATAATTACCATCGGTCTATGTGATGCTCTATTAGCGTCTTAACAAAAAATTTGGTGGGCACTAACTCTTTTAACCCCAATTTTAGACTGAAGGTGTAGGGCATCATATTTATGCTTGCACCTAAATCTGTGAATACCCTGTCTATGATGATCCTGTTGATACTACAGGGGATGAAAAAGTCCCCTAAGTCCTCCTTCTTCTTAGCTATATTAGGGTCATCTTCCAGTGGTTGCTCCTTAACCTTCTTTTTAATGGACTCTTATAAATTGAGCTTTTTCTATACTAGTCCCGTCACTTCCTCGACCTTATTTTGTTCAATCTCTCGTAATTTTTTCGCTTCCCCGTTTGCATATAACTTGCGCTGCTTCGCAATAAGGAATGGAAATACACGTCAAGTTGCATTGAGAGATTCGATTAGGGGCTCAGTCGAAAGGTCTTCTTTAACCACTTTACCTTCTCCTTTATCCTTCACCTTCTCTGGCTCCTCACCCTGAGTCTTACTGATAACCATGATATGTTCTTTTGGGTTAGACTCGGTGTTGCTTGGAAGAGTTCCAGCATTTCGAGTTGACATAGCCTCCACTAACTGGCCCACTTAGACTTCTAAATTATGTATGGACGAGTTATGATTCTTCAGTACCTGCTTGAATTTGCTCTTGAGCCTCCTATGTGCCTCCTCCATGCCTCCTATCTTGTCCAAAATCCTGTCCAATTTTGACTCCATTAAGCTTGCTTTATCCTGCTGAAAGCGCGATTGCCCCTGAGGCCTGAACTGCCCTCCATTATTGTTGTCTGACAAGGAAAAGTTAGGGTGATTCTTCCACCTGGGGTTGTAAGTATTGGAGTAGGGATTGTTTCCCCCTCCTTGTCCAAAATGTGCTCCTATATAGCGTACTTGCTGCTGCTTATCCTCTCTCATTAAGTAGCAGTCCATAGTGTCATGGTCTAACTGACCACATAGTTCACATTTCACTTGCACAGCTTTGACTTGGGATGAAGATGAAGCATTCGTATTACTTAGCTATTACGTTAAATTTTTTATATTAGCTTGCATCTTTGTCATCTGATCGACCACGATGATTCCCTTCTGCTCTCAAAAAGTCATAAGCTACCTACCCTTCACTTGTCCATAGGTAGTTGTTGCTCGTCATCTCCTCTATTAGCTCCTCTACCTCATTGACCGTCTTTCGCATCAAAGATCCTCCTGACGCTGCATCGATCGTGCCTCTGTTAGGTGGGTTTACTCCGTTATAGAACATCTGTAGAAGGAAATCCTTGGATAAGTTGTGGTGTGGGCACTTCCTCTATAGGTTTTTATATCGCTTCCACGCTTCATAAATTATCTCTCCATCACCTTATTGGAAATTGGTGATTTCCTTTATAATCTTTGTGGTCTTCGTCAATGGAAAATACTTTTCTAGAAAGGCACGTACAAGCTGCTCCCATATTGTGATGTTGGCTGGGCTCAATGAATAATACCAAGTCTTCGCTCTATCTCTAAGTATGAAAGGGAATAGCCTAATCCTAAAAGCATCCTCTGACATCTAGTGGTACCGAAAAGTATCACTGATCTTGAGGAAATTCACGATATGTGCATTTGGGTCCTCATTCGCCAATCTGTAAAATTGGACGTTCTGCTGAAGTATGTTCAGGAGGGCTAGCTTAATTTCTAATGAGGCCGTTTGAACAGGCGGCCTAGCCACTCTTTGGTTTGATGGGTTAAACCCTAGCCTCATAAGTCTATGAGGGGTCCATTATTATCATCCAGGGTTCACTTCCTGATCCATGCTCCTCTGAAATTCCTCGGCCATTATTGACTTTTCTATCTCTTCTTATTCCACTCACTAAGCTTTCTTAAGGGTTCATTATAATCGTGTGATATTTAAATCTAATGTCTCCGTTTCACGAGTTGAACCTCGTGTGACTCTTGTGTTTATACAAGAGCATGTTTCCTAAAATGAACGAAAGAAGCTAAAATTAAAACTACTATAACGCCTTAAACTATAGAACTAAATTGCCTTCCTTGGCAACGGTGCCAAAAACTTGATTGCAGGATTACACATGCTCAGTTTTAATATTTATTAACCTTGGTAAATTCCGCAAGCGCACGGGTAGTTCGCATGTACCTAAGGTATCAATCCCACAAGGAAGGCTAAACTAGTCCTAAAATCTAAGGTCATACTAAACTGTAATAATTCAAAAGAAATAAACTAATGCAGGCAAGAAATCAATCAAACAATCAATTATAAATATTAAAATGCAAAGATATCAACAAAACAGAAAAATCAAATAACCCAATCCGAAAATCAACCTAGAAACTATCAAGTGAGAGAAAGGGGATTTTAATCCGAAGCTAATGAAAATCTAACCAATTATGCAATTATTGACTTAATGGGTCTAGACGGTCCTAGGGTAAATTATTTTCTCTCGAGTTATAATCCTTAATCCTAACTAATGATCCCTAAATTAAATTACGAAATTATGATCTCTCGACTCACAATTTAACCACAGCCTAAAATAGTTCTAAAATTGTCTATTAACCTACCGAGAACCTATGCTCAATCTCTCGTTACACGATTCTACCGGTTTGATCCACTTCTTATCTATCAATTTACCTAACTCTTGTTAGCCCAAATCGATTATTTTCACTCGGCTCATCCTCTCAGTTTATTGCCAAATTATTACGAACAGAAATTGAATCACAATTAAATCAATTATAACACAATCAATTAAACTTTATTAATCTTAAGAATTAAAAACTCGAAGGTGACTATAGACAAAACTCAACATTTAACACAACCAATTCTCAATTAATATTGCAATTTCATACATTAATAAAATTGAATAAATGCAAAATACTGTTGGGAACAAAATTTTTGAGGCAGCGACAGTGGAAAACTACCTATTTTGGGAAGTACGTCGCGTATAGCTTCATCTCCGTGTCTCTCTTCCTTCCTCTCCTTCCTCAATCTCTCAATTTCTCTCTACGTTTTCTCTCAAAATTGGCTGGTTTGATGGCTCTTTTGTACAACTCTCTAGGCTTCTGCAACTGTCTCATCATGTTCTATTTATACTTTGGGCGCTCTAGGTTTGAAACGGTCCAAAAAATCTTGTGAAACTCGAGTTTTTCCTTCAGCCCGATGCAGGCCTCGATCGTGGCCAGAGCCTAAACCTTTCTGTCACGATCATGGCTTGAATGGAAACTTTCTGTCATGACTATGCCCCCATGTGCACGATCGTGGCCTGACTACTCTGGCTCGTCCTTTTCTGTCACAATTGTGGCCTGCTGTGCCACAATTGTGGACTATGCCTTTAGCCCGAAAACTCCTCAAATCTTCTCCGTTCTTCACCGTTTACCTTGAAACACTAACAAACTCACCAAGGTACCTCAAGAATATAACAATTAAGCTCAAAGACTCATACTAACCCATAAAAACACTTAAACACATAAACTAACACAATTAACACAT